>MU837292.1:0-80147 GCA_029603245.1 Rhizopogon salebrosus TDB-379
AGGACGGGTGTCTAAGAAGGCCGTTGACGAACTCGTGGCAGCCGGTAATCTGGAGGAACTTGCTCAATTACTTGCAAACGAGGATGAGGACGTGAATTAGATTATAGCTAGACTTTATCAATCGATTAATCTACGTATTCTAATTGGTTGCGCCACTTGGTTTTGAGCTTAGGCTGCTTAGCTAACCAACTTCGCGAAGTTGAACGAACTGACTTCGATTGACTTCGTTACCGTCGAAGTCTTTCGAAGCACGTGCAATTTCCACTTCGATTCGCTTCAGTTCGCCTCGCGGCAGCACTAACCATGAATAGAAATCGCGCCTTCCTCTTTGAGATATTGACGGGCGGCACAGCCACGGAAACTAAACCAAAAAATCTTAGTAAGCAGCTTGGCTAGGTCCTATAAATTTTTGTATGTCGAACTCTGCGAGACGATTTGCACCTTACAGACATGCTCTCACCGCGATTTCTGGTAAAACTGGAGTACCATTGCCATCCCTGATATTCTCCTTTGCCATCCTTCATGAATTAACTGCAATTCTCCCCATTGTGGGCATTTTTTACACCGGACGCACCTTGGGCGCTGGTGAGCGCGTCGTCAACGCTATTGCTCTCAACCACGAAGGTTCTGTTGATGATAAGTCCAGTTGGGTGAACACCAAGCTGAGATCTTGGGTCGATGAGGGTGAGCAGTGGGCTGGTCGCGTTGGGCGTCGATATGGCATCTTGGGCTTCGAGAAGGGCCAACTCATTGACCAGACCAGCCAGTCATCTGGAAAGCTGGCAGGGGATGTCGCAAACGCTGTTTTGGCTTATGGAGCAGTAAAGGTAGGTTCATTTTGCCTCGTCAAAGCTGGGGTGCTGAATGATTTTGTGTTTAGGCGCTGCTACCCGTTCGTGTTGGGCTTTCATTATATCTTTCTCCGATGTTCTCTCGGACAGTTGTTGAGCCAATTCGATTGAGTGCGCTTCGTCTTTTAGGACCCAGGACGAAATCTATGTGAAGGTGGGTAACATACCAAAAAATCTTCATGATGATTTCGTTTGCCGCCCCAGTCGTAGCCACAAGCTTTGACGAACGGTAGAGCATATAGCCAAATACTTGCACCACTGATTCCGTCTTTGCCTCTGCTTTTCCACCGACCTTTACTGATTGTCTGACAGGGTTATCTTTACTATCCTTACACTACAAATGACAATACGTTCATCTCATCCGATCAGAGCACCATCTTCAGCCCAGTCAAATTGGCTCTTCAAAGAATTTTTCCACCTTTGTCGCAGCCTCATTCCCTGGGGAGAGCAGTTCTTTGTCGTCCTTGTCTAGTGCTACATACAGTTTAAGGTGGAGCACGCCTCGGCGATTTAGAAACATGGCCTATAGCCAGGAGTCTTGCGACCGTTTCTCATCACGGCTAGTGTACTAGTCTGAGCTACTCGTTGTGCCGTATCTGGCTTTACGCACCCAATGCAAATATAGCTTTCCGCCAATTGTCACTATCATCGAACATCGGATCACCTCAGATATACCCATTCAATAGATTCGAGACGGGTCTTCTGACTCGGAGCATAGATACGATGGACCGTCCAGAAAAACTCACCCCTTACGAGTGCCTTCTCCACGTGAGTTGATTCAACTGACAGGCGGCAGACCTAGATCCAACTGCGCTGACCGGGCGGTTCTCCGTGCTTATCATACAGAATATATGGAGAACCGTGGCGGTCGGAACACGAATACGACTTCGCAGATATTCAGCGAGATGAAAGATAAGCTTTTTGGCAATACTCGCCGCTCTCCGCGTGGCTTGACGTTACCAAAGTTAGCTATAGTCAGGTCAGGGTAGGGATCCTGTAGGGTCACAGGCGACATTTGGCGTGATAAGTATTGCCGCATCAGAAGATTCGTAAGGTAGGAAGCCGAGAAAGCGGCACCCGTCCCAGCCCAGGGCACTGGTAAGGTGGTGAGAGCAGACCTGAGCAGGCTCATCGAGACTATGTCCACAATCGAGATTCTGAACTTTCGATCCAAAAGTATCATAGGGTTCGACTAAGAACCTATTTCCCTGTACAGCCATCACACGAACGCACGGGGTCAGTATGCAAAGCAAATAGCAAGCAGTAGGAACCTACAACACTCACCTCAAACACTCCTTAAACCTGTCCGATCTCTCCACTGCTGATATTTTTTTATCACATCTGGCGTGATCTGCTTCTGTATGACAGTTGCAGCTGCAACAAAGGCGCTTTGAGGGACCTGCAAGACCTCTGAGGAACGTGGACAAATTGGGGACTCTAAGGAGCTCACGAATGGGGCGTTGATATCTTTCTGCATAGTTAATAGAGCAGCTTCTTGACACAGTGCGCTGATCTCTGCGCCACTGCAACCGTCGGTCTAGATGTAACATTAAGCCCTGCTTAGCATGCAAGACTGCATGTGCTTACCATGGTTGCTATTACATGAAGATCCAAATCAGGTCCCACACTCATCTTCCTCGTCCTTATCTTCAAGATTTCTTCGCGACCTTCTTGATCAGGAGGTCCAACGTACAAGATACGATCTAGCCGTCCGGGGCGCATGAGAGCAGAGTCCTGGAGACGCGCTGTATTATAAATCTAACAATAACACGTCAAATATATTGACTCACAATAACATCGGGGCGGTTTGTTGCTGCAATAATGGTCACACCGACGAGCTCCTGTACTCCATCCATCTCGTTCAGGAGGCTGGTCAGAACCCCCTCGTGAGATGGTGTACTTCCTGTGTCAGAATCTGACGAGCGCGATGTTCCAAGGGCGTCAATTTCGTCCTGGGGTTTGTCAGCGAGAACCCCTTCATAGAAGGACCCAGGCTTACGAAAAAAATTATCGACGGCGACGCAGCTCTGGCCTTGCTAAATATATCTCGCACAGCTCTTTCCGACTCTCCGACATATTTGTTTAGAAGCTAATTGACGGCGTCATATCATGAGCATGTTATATGTACGCGTGATTAAGATGCGTACCTCAGGACCTTTCACAGCAACAAAGTTAACTCCGCTTTCCGTTGCACAAGCTCGGGCAAGTACTGTTTTACTGCATCCTGGAGGTCCGTATAATAGCAAGCCTTTTGGCGGTCGGACACCCAGTCGTTGAAAGGCCTCGGGATGTAACAATGGCCACTCCACGGTTTCCCGAAGCTTTTGTATGACATAAGCCTGCCCACCTATATCATTAAACCGAACAGGGGGCGTCTCAAGAAATAGAGAGCGCATTGCAGAGGGCCGCACGGTCGGGAGCGCATCTGAAAGATCCGATGGCATCAATTTTAGAGTCATTGTGGTATCCGCTGGATCAGCAAAGGATCCCAGCGGAATACGGGTCATCCAGCGTTTGATAGCAAGGGTCCCGGCCTCTCGAACTACGGCACTGAGGTCCGCACCGACATATCCATGAGCCCGACTCGCGATAGAACGGAGGTCTGCATCTGTTATACAATGGGGTGTTTTCGAGAGGAGAACGTTAAGAATGGAGTGGCGTGCGTCTGCGTCCGGTATGCCTGGGAACAATACCCATCGGTTAAAGGTTGTTATCACTATCACTTTCCCAGTTACAGCTCACCTATCTCAAATTCTCGATCAAATCTCCCAGGTCTCCGCAGCGCCGGATCGATAGCGTTCGGTCGATTCGTTGTCCCGATTACAACGACCCTATCCTCCCCGGTCTTGCTCGAACTGTCTATACCATCCAGTATCGTCAAAAGTGTTGCAACCACTCGTTTCTCAACCTCGCCACCCGCGCCCTCCTCCCGCCGAGGGACAAGGGCGTCAACCTCGTCCAAGATGACGATGCATGGGCTCTTTCCTCGAGCCTCCTTAAATACATCCCGGAGCCGCGATTCTGTTTCTCCATGGTAGGCTGAAGATAACTCTGGGCCATTGATGACGAGCACCGATGAGTTGGTTGATGAGGCGATGGCACGTGCGAGGTGTGTTTTTCCTGTACCAGGCGCACCATGCAACAAGATCCCTCGAGGCGGTTTGAGACCTGTTTTTTTGTTAAAACAAAAAAGGCATGTCAAAATTTGGCTGTGCGGTTGAGCTTTGAGCCTGCCCACCGAAGTATCCAAAAAGCTCTGGTCTCGTGAGCGGTATCTCGAGAAGATCCCGTATCTGGGCGACTATTCTGTCAAGTCCTCCTACAGCGGCGTATGCATCAGAGATTGATGTGTGTGGTAGTGTTTCGATATCAGACTAGATAATTGGGCACGTGTCATCACAAGATTTTCTCAAATGGTTTCAGAAGCATACCTTTTGCGTGAGCTCAGTGTCATTATCAGCCACATCCTCTAGTATGAAAACAACCGTATCCCACCCTGCTGTCCAAAGTGACGGCCTGACCTGAATCGCAAGCGAGTTGAGGTCGCGTGTTATGGTGCTCACGGGAGCACTCGGAACCGAGTGATGGGCCGATACGGACTCGATGGAGAATCTTCGAATTTCGCCTTCATAGGGGACTTCGATGATCTGAGTAGAAAGAATATATTTCAGATTAACTATGCACCGACGGAACAGCACTGTCAGCGACATTCTACACGACCCAGAAATGACGTACTAAGGTATTCTCTCAGCAGTAGAGTGAGCCAATCTCTACGCTTTCCTTTGCCCTGTGAATCTGTCACATTGCGTGTTGTTGGTGTTTTTATGGTAATTTCTCTCAGGCGGATGATGCCAGCTTCTTCAACATCTCGCAGGATTGGTAAGTCAGGAGAGCGTCTCCCAGACCCTTGATCGGATAGATCGAATACTTGTACCTTTGTGCCTTCTTTGAGACGCGCGGTAAGGAAAAGGGAAGACGAAATCCAAACGGCTAAAGGTGGGGTAATGTGCCCGCGAGATCAAACTCAGCAAGAACCTGCATGTCATCTACTGTACTTACCATCTTGAGGAATATCCAGAGAAGGCCACAATGTCCCGACTGCAAAATCCTGTTGTCAAATATAATTTGAAGTTATTAAAGACACGACGGCATAATCGAACAAGTTGTGAGAGCGAGAAAACGTGCAGTGTGGTTCTGACCTTCTTTGTCTTGCCATCATCTGCCTCTGATAAGGCGATCACATCGCCAGATCGCAATTGCGAGGCTTTCAGGGTACTTGCATGCACGATAACACGCCGGATGGCGCGTATGCCAATCTCACTGGTAGCAGGATCAATCCGTCCGAGTGTCAACCTAGACATCGACGTGGATGCAGACATATTCGCATGAACGGTAATGACGTGCTATCGAGCTTTAAACTCGCGGCGTAATTTGAGCCAAGGATACTCCCTTTAAGTTGGTAGAAATGAGATGATTGCGCCGAGTGGAATGAGGAATTTAGGTCACTGCCTGGAAGGAACCAGTTCCTGTCAGTCATCGGAAACCCAAAAACTAATCTGATTAACCACACAACTGACTCACCCAGAACGAATGCAGTTCTGAATGTTACCAACGCAAACCGATTAATGGTTCAACAGTTTTGAGCAAAGAGCTGTTTGTTGTGCAAGTAAAATTAAAATAAACCTAATAACGACCAAACACCAACGTCATACTCTCTGCCCGCAGATACCTCTCAACCATCTTGATCACGATCTCCCAAAGATCTGCCACCAATTAGTCTCACCAGTGCTACAGTATGCGAACGCAATCATGGCTTTAATATCCGCGTGGAAACATGTCCACGGAAAATACCGGCGAGCCTCCTTCACTGAACAGTGAAAACCGCGCAAGGTTCGAAAAGAAAACCAGTTAAGAGGTGGTCTTAGACAACTCGTAACTGATTGCAGTCCTTCAGGAATGTTTGGTCTCACAAATTAGCGCATCTCGATTGGGTACCTTGTCTTAGCCAAAGTGCAATCAAGATGATCCCATTTGCTGATCTGTCCTGATCTATCAGCAGGTCTCCAGAACTATCATGAGATATTGTCAGTTCTTCCCGAGATTTCATCGAAGGACAGAATCATATTACTATCTGCAAACACGATGCTTGAAATCCTGCTGGCCTTCCAACTACTTGCCACTCGAGGGGGCGCACACGGTGTGCCTTGGTTCTTCTACTCGTCATTGGGACAATGACATAAGTCGGTGAAAGCAAACTATGATGACTTACGACAGTACACCGCACAGCATAGCTTCTTGAGCGTACAGACCCTCAGGATCCAGCCCCTTGTATATGTGCTACCACGTGCTGAAGAATAAGGAGCAATACAATGCATCCCTCTGTGAATATGCGTCCTGACCGGCCCACGACTGATATTTCCAGCAGAAAAAACATACTCCTGGCCGAAATCCAAGCTACCGGCATGACTGCGTGTTTTTCCTTCATATCGCTGTAATCGGATTTGTTGTCGGCGGCCTCGGAACGATTTCATGAATCTCATTAATATCCTTAAAACGCGTGGTAGGCTGTACTTAGTCTTCTATCAGTAGGTTTGCTCTTGCGTGTGAGTGCGTTGACTATTGGGATCTTGATGCCGACAACTCAAAAGCAAGCTTTACAGGTCTACTTTTCCGGTGCCCGCCTGAATATCCGACGTATTACACAAGTATGCTTATGACGGAATCAAATTCAAAGGTGCAACTAGAGATACTGGATCAGATCGCACAATGCGAAGGCGCAAACCTACCATTCTTGCTTATTTTCTACCATCTCACACCATGGGCTTTGATCTTGATCTACCTGATGATCATAGGTTAGCAGAATCAATCAAGGCATTTCATGTATACCTACCCTCGTGTGCACAAGCTACTAAAACTTGGAGTTGCTTCGAAACCGATTCACCGCCGAATATCTTCAGTACTTGTGAAATTCCTTTGAATGATTTCATTAGCAGTTTTTTAACGCCATGCGACATCGCATGGCTGATAAAACTGCTGTCTATGAAGAAGGATGTGCCAGGAAGTACGGAATCGTCATCGGGCGCCTAATCTTCAGAAGTCTTGTTGATTATCGCTTACGTGAGTCAGGAACCAAGGAAGTGATGTGCCATCTCTTGCCATCGATGACGCTAGGGATAATCCGAATAACTAATCATGAGAAAATAGAAACGATCGATCTCAAATGATTTAGTCATGCTCGTGCCCTCCACGCATCATGAAGAGATTTCCGGCGTCCTTGATTAAAAAACGGTCTACCTTTGTGGACCTTGGATCCTGTGGCAGAACAGCATAGTGTACTCGTGTTCGGTGTATTGTTGTGTAAGGCAACACTTGACCATGGTCACATTCTTCAAACCGCCGCCCAGGAACTGACTGCCTTGGAGGGGGCGATCCCCCATGCCTTCATTGGCATGTTCCCAAGTAATGATACTATAACAAAGGCCAACGCTATTTTAAAGACACGCCAAGCCGCACTTGGGACGAAGTGAATAATAACCTTCTGTCGCTTCGGATATCATTTTGCTGAGCGTCCCGGTAAACGGCAGCCACCCAGCTGTCAATTTAAACGCGCATCCCCTTGACGAGGCACTCTCATTTTGTTTCTGTGCCCATGGTAAATAAACGGTTTCGCATCGAAGCTAGTAAAAGACACGTACATTCATTAGTTATACATTTGCGGGTAAGCAGAGTACTTCTGATAAAGAACTTTCAGGCTCAGCCATGTCCGAATCAAGGCCATATGAACCGAGGAATCCTAGAAAGAACATCAAACATCATCCCTCCGGCCGATCACACCATAAACCGCGATATACAGCATAAGATGCTGGCATGTGGAGATCTTGCTGACAGTGCCAATGATCATACATATCCAAAACCTAATACTAGAACAGTTATGGACCATTCATTCGAATCCTCTAGTTTCTTGGTTTTCCGACCTCCGAAACCTATAAAACTGGGCAGGTTCAACAGCAGGAAGACTACATCCTGGTACCCATCCACACCACATTCTTGTCTTGTATCGCAATCATTCACCAGCCCATCTAATCATCATGTGCAGACAAATAGCGTGAGTCAGAGACCAACTTGAATGTTCGTGGCGTGCTCATTAACAACACCCCGACCAGTGAAGGAACCCGGTGGCTGCAGTGTGGGGTACGAAGACGATGCTCTTGGTTTGAGGCAGCTTCTGACGGGACCACAGCACTTTCAAAGGCACCTCGTCATTGCCATCGAGGATTGCAATTCAACTCGTTGCGAGCGCAGTTATAGACACCCACGGGGTTGTCGGCAACCAAACTGCACCAAAGTAGGTCGCGTCTCACGCACTGTGCTTCCCATAGTTAAACCCACGCAGAACTTCGGACCCGAAATCCAGCGTTCGATCGACGATGTCGATGAAATCTGTTTCCAGTGTCGTACAGCAAGAGCTCGCGGGCGTGCTTAACAGCGGATCAGCCTCCGTCCATGGTGGGCTAGTGATAGATTTTCTACATACTTTCACATCACGTCGTGATTAGCATTACATCGCACCATACCTGTATCATACACATGTTCATAACATCCACTCGGAATCAAAACCTCCGCTCCCGAAGGGAATCGCTTTACATAGACGCGGATTATAATCGTTATCTGCAAAGAGCAGCTGAGAGCCGGAACAATGGCACCCATCGAACGATGCCACAAGCCAGTCCCATGACTCCAAGAAGGTCAGGTCCTGAGCGTGCCGTTATCGTGATAAAAGCAGGCAACTGTCCCAAAAACCCATGTGAATGGGCAAGCTTCAATCGGCAATTCTGCCTCAACTTCCAGGTAGTTATCTCGTCTGCATTCGATTCGACATGCTCCAACGGTGAGCATAGCAGTTTTGAAACAGCATCTCAGGATCTTGGCGCTCCTTAGAACGGTCTATCAGATCAGCAGAAGGCTATGATAGGCATACGCCTGTTCTTCGATGAGGCGAGGAGCGACCAATCGCTGCAGTATCTTGTAGACACTCGATTGCAAGTACTAGCATCGAAAATCACCTTGACACGAGATACTGGCGAGGTTGCTGAGCAAGGCTCGCGCGTGTTATGGAGTAAGAGAAGCTTGCGTCGGCCACAGGAAGTCTGTCAATACAAACACGACTGAAACTCATGGTGAAGGCAAGCAACGTGCTTTTAAATTTAGAGCAGAAGGAAGCCTATACCTGTCAGGAGTGTGTTGACCGCATATTGTCAAACTTCCGCCGGGGTGGCAACTCCCAAGGCATTTTTTGATGACATTCACAATTCTTCAAGGCACACAGGTGTTGTGACTTATCTCACTTGGCACTGAGACAAGAAAGTTAAGGGGAATCTATTTTGAATGCAGTAACCGGTCACTTACTCCACTCATAAGTGGTACCTTGCACAACGCCGAGTATGGTTAAGTCCACAAGAGAATGCGCTGTTGTCTCCATATACACACTTAGAAAGTAAAGGCAAAGTATATTTCTTGCGCATACACAAGTCCTGTGACAATATCCCCTCCCTTCCACGAACGCGCTTAGTGCGGGTGGTTCTTGTGGTGCTCTGGTAGGGCACTTAGCGGTGAATATATTGGTAGGATCAAAATGTAACTCACTCAGGTGCACTGAGATACGATGCATCAAAAATTGAACACATGTGGTAGGGTTTAAATTACTCACTCTGGTAGTCAATGGTGTATCCGAAGGTAAAGAGACCCAAGATAGTCCAAACAAGTGGGGCAGCGGATGCGTTCTTGCCATTGAAAAATCTACCCTTAATTCCTCCACCAGTAACACTGGGTGCTGGACCCTTCGGCAGTTTTGAGTAGAAGTTGACCAGAGGGTTGAGGCTTGCACCAGAACCCGACGTCTATATTGCGGAGAAACGAATGAAGTCAAACAACGCCTGGTATTACCAGAACTAAAGAACGCACCAGAAGGGATGGAGTAGCAATCTTAGGAGGAATGATACCGCCCAATTGACGGCGAACGAGTGATGCATGCATGGCGAGAATGAACAAGTGGTTGTGGATGTCTCGGGATGGCCCGGACATTTTGGTTTTCATGTTGGGTCCTGTTTGGTGATAGTTTCGGTCACGTGCGGGCTAGCAACTTCTCCACTCATTCCCGACTGCTAATCGAGACTCTGTTAGATAACGCCCCATCAGCACCTCAGTGAAACAGAATAGACACTGGGCCACCACCAGCGAGACTCCTGGCGGTAGCCCAGTCATTACAACTGCAACTTTAATAAACACGTCACGAGGTGTGGACGAAGACAATAGATTTATTGATGTGGACATCTAGCTTCGCCTGGACCACCCACAGCCTCTTGGTATAATAGACGCGAACCGGCCAAGTTCACCTTTTTTCGACATACACACCCTTGTGGCATTTGCAAATTACTTGTTCTGCACAGCGAAATCATGCCATTCCTCTCTACGACATCCGCGCACCTGTTGGCTGGACTATTCGCCTTTACCTACGTTGGTTCCATTTATACATCCAAGAGTGCTCGACTTCGCTTTTCCAAGAGGAAAGTTAACCTTCCAGAAGGACAAGCTAGGCTCAAATTACAAACTGAGCGATGGAGAGATGATCCGGACGTTATCAAGGCTCGACTGCTTGCCGTCAGCGGCGCCACTTTGATATGCTGTCTCATCGTGTTCATCGTGATGAAGAATGGAAACGGCGATAATGCGATGGTATGTGACCCTTTTCTTTGGTGCCGTGTGTCCGTGGTTCATGGGCAACAACAGCAGAACCTTACCCCGAATGCATGGCTCCACCTTGGGTTCACATGGTCAAATATACTTCCCCTCCTGTTAACTCCGTTACTGTATGCTGGGCCACTCTACGTCCAATTTCTCGAAAAGACGCTACCATTCCAAGAGGACTGGGATTTTGAAGATGATGTCCTTTTTCGATTCTTCTCTATATTCGGTCTTCGAAACTATTTTGTGGTGAGTGTGAGGCGTTTTGAATATGTTGCCTGCCATTTAGCTTGCGTTCTAACAGGCTCCGATTACCGAAGAGGTTGTGTTTCGCGCTTGTGTTCTCACTGTCTATCATTTGGCGGGAGCTTCCCAGAAGAAAATGATTTTTCTCAGTCCCTTGGTCTTTGGCGCAGGTACGTGATCAGAGTAAGCGTTTAGTTTAGTTATGACTCTAACGATTAACTTTTAGCACACATACATCACGCTTGGGAAACATACCATAGATACGGGTGTACGGCCACTGCGGCAAAACGTGCGATTATATCTACCAGTATGTCGTCATCATCTCATTTCCGGCGAGTGGCATTAACGGTTACCCATAGTCGTTCAAGTATCATATACCAGCGTATTCGGATTTTACTGCTGCTATTTATTCCTTCGCTCCGGGTCATTGATCCCACCTATTGCAGCTCATATCTTTTGCAACATCATGGGCGTACCTCAACCAACCTATGAAATGAGCCTATTGCCAGATCGAAAGCTGTGTAAGTACCGCCGCGTATGCCAGAGCCGTCAACATAAGCTCACTTCTACTCTTAGCCATTGCAGCTATGTATCTTTTTGGCATCATTAGCTTTGTGTGCACTCTCCAGAGCTGGTCGTATACGGACGGCAGTCTATATTGGCAGTAAACCCATATCGAGCCTGTGCAACACCTTTTAGCGGAGCGGTGGTTGTACGCCTGCACGACCCTTAAAAGTCATCTATCGTTGGTTAGATTTTGCGTACATCTACCTGCCCCATGCAATACATAGAAATTGACCATACACTTCTGGTTCTATGTTCCGAGTCTTCAACGCACCAGTCTTTATCGCAGTTCACTTAATCACTCCCTCGAAAACCAGAAATGGTTATCGATACCATCTAGATCTTGTCGAGAAAGGATTCTAAGATTTTAGGCGCCCGACCCTTTTATGGAAATCCCGCCGAAACAAAATTTGAATATGAAAACAGCCACATACCTTACAACTTAGTATTTGATTTCGATCTTCGTCTTCCGCATGCCACATAAACGTGCCAAACGAGCCGTTCGAGAACAAGAGCGGTCCCTGAAGTAAGTGTTTTTATTACATATTGACCCTCCAACTCACTGTGCTGTCTCGAAAGAGGTAGCGATCACCCTCCGAAGCATTCTGGGAATGAGGACACGATTCCAAAGACTGTGGCTCGCATATTGAACGCCGAAAAGATTCGCAAGGAGTTTAGAGAGAAAAAGCGGAAGATCGACGACCGCGACGGGGATGGATATCCTGAACGGAAGCGAAGACGGCAGGCTAGCGATATGGACGGTCGGAACGAGGAGGCGCTAAAGATCAAGCCCGGAGAAACCATAGCTCATTTTAATAAGTGGGTGTCTGACGACTATCGGTGCAGCGTGCCATCATTGAGCTTGCACGCAGGAGAGTCGAGAGCAGCATGATGCCGCTTATTAGAACAGCGATGCAGCAGTCATCGTCGCAAGTCCGCAGAGTCCAGAAGCACGAAATGGAGGATGGGCCTACTAAGCCTGCACAGGGAAAAACGGCTATCAACAAAGCTAGCCGCTCAGACGTCTTAAATCCCTTGTCCACCGCGATCCGCACAGCCCAGCAGCAGCCCCGTGATACACCAAAGGAGTTTCGTGTAGCTTCAACCTCAGCACCTCGCCGTCTTAATGATATTGCACAGGAACCTCCACAGTTTGGCAAACTACCTCGAGGTGCCCAGTCAAGCAAAGACTCTTCACAGGCAAAAGTCGTGGGGATACTCAGCATGGCACAAAAGGCAATGATGGAAGAAGAAAGGGAAAATGTCATTAAGCGTTACCGTGAACTGAAAGCCAAGAGGCTGCGTAATGATGGTAGCGCGACGGGTGAATGAGGTCAAGCCGATCATGGTTCTTGTGCACTACTTTCCGATTGGTGGTTTGTAATTTACCCTTGTCATTATTGTCTCAGTTGAGTTCCACCCTGACAAGTGTTTGATCTCTACGTTGATGCTTGCAGTGTCCGCTCTCTCTGGTATCAGGAGGCAATTCAATTTTAGTTTTCTGCGAGTTGGCACAGCTGCCCATGCAATACCTCCCGCTCATTGTGAGCAGCGAGTGAATCCTTTCAGTTCAACCGCCACCCCTAGAATCATCGCCCAAACAATGCTCTTGCATTAACTCGTACGGTGGCGAACCAATTCCCGAGGCTCCCGGATGATCCGATCCACTCGACTTCTTTTCCGCCGCACACGGGCCTCCCAGGATCTCCTCGAGCTTCGGGCTACGTGACGGCTCGATCTCGCCTTGTGGAAACTCCTTTTTTATTGTTTAATCTAATTTTGGCAGACGGGCGCTCGCTGGAGGCGCCAATGACAGCGTACTTTTAGGTGTTGCTGTAGAAGGATATTTCGAGCTCGCACTGGATCAAGCTGATGTTTTCGATGACCTATTCCCTTGCGTATGTGCGGCGATCAAGCCGTGCCCTTCTGGGCATGGGCCCACTGCCGAGATGCCAGCGCATAATCGCATTTACGCCCTTTGTCTCTCGAGACGAGATACGTGCTTCCTAGCGCTGACGATATCTCCTTCATCCGGTATATTCGGGAAAGCCGGTGAAAGCAGTGACTCTCACGTTCTGCTGGAAGTACTTTATAATGCATGTACGATCATTACTTACAGTTGCCTTGCTGACGTCTCTCTTCTGTCCATTCCACTGTGTGTCACCCTGGTGTGGCGATCAACTCCCTTCTCGTCATGGATGTGGAGAAGCAAGCCGACTGCTCTGTGTCTCGTGGACCTAGCATTGAGGCAGGGACATATGAACATCTCAATCGTCACAGTGCCTTGCAACCCCCTGATGCACTTATACTGCCGACGAACACCAAAAGTTCAAATGATGGTTGGGCTGGTTGGTTGGCTATTTTCGGGGCATTCCTCGCTCTTTTCTGTTCGTTCGGTCAAATGAACGCTTTTGGGACATATCAATCGTGGTATTCGGAGCATCAGCTTTCCGGCTATTCGCCATCCAGTATCTCTTGGATCGGGTCACTCCAGCTGTGGACCTTCTTCTTCATGGTAAGCTATCTTCAAGTTGGTTGTCAAGGTGGTTTTTGCTCAATATCGGAACGCGACTAGGGAGGACCAGTGGGGCGCCTCTTCGATGCTTACGGCCCGTCACCCGTGATGTTCATTGGGGCGCTGCTGCTAGCTTTTAGCATGTTGATGACAAGCATCTCCACACAGTATTATGAATTCTTGTTGTTCCAAGGCTTCTTCTTTGGCCTCGGCGTTGCATCGCTGTAAGTCCCTTGCTGAGTGCTGTGCTTCTTCTTTTAATTTCTATAGCTTCTACCCCTCTATAGCGGCGGTCTCAACCTACTTTGATAAATACCGTGCATCGGCTCTTGGAGTTGTGGCGGCCGGCTCTGGTATTGGTACGCAGCCCATCATCACCTGTGTGACGTCACTGAGTTTGTCTAGGTGGAGTCATTTATCCTATCGTGCTTCGCCAGCTCTTCTTGCGGACTGGCTATACATGGGCGGTCAGAGGATCGACGTTACTTTCTGTGGCATGCTGTCTTGTGTCAATTTTTACTGTAAAGAGTAAGAGTCATCGTAAGAAATGTATTGGGTGGATGGGTGTCAATATGTTCAAGGATGGATGCTTCATGCTTCTCGCTACTGGATCCTTCTTCATCTGCCTCGGTGAGAAACGAAGTCATTTCATTAGAAGCCATAGTTGACAAGGGCAACGAAGGTATATTTACTCCCTTCTTCTTCATCACGAGCTACGCCGGGGACCGCGCGTTTGTTTCTGACAAAACTGCCGTCTACGTTCTATCGGTAATGAATGCCGGGGGTGTATTCGGCAGGATTGTTCCCGCAATTCTCTCTGACAAGATAGGAAGATTCAACCTTCTTATACCCACCGCTTTCTTGGCGGGCCTATCTTGCCTCACCTTCTGGATGTTTGCAAAGACACCGGTCGCTGTGCTAGCCTTCGCGGTCGTCTACGGGTTTCTATCTGGCGCATTCATTTCCGTGATTGCACCATGCGTCGCCCAGATATCAGACATCAGCGAGATTGGTTCTCGACTGGGGGCGTTATACACGATGATATCTCTCCCGTAAGACTATGGTTAGCCCCATTTCACAGGCGCTCATATAGTTCTTTCAGCTCTCTCGTGGGTGGACCCATTGGGGGCGCTCTCATCCAGTACCAGGGAGGTTCTTACACAGCAATGATTGGGGTTTCTGGGTCGAGCATGATCATCGGGTCTGTCTTCATCTTAGTTTGCAGGCTCAGGATAAACCGAGAAATCTGTGCAAAAGTGTAGCAACCATGCTCCTATCTTTATTTTGTAAGTTGTACGACGGACACAACCAAACGACTTTCACGATTAATGTTATAAATCTACTGTATTTTTACCCTGGGCGCAGTCTAATCGCTACTGTTTGTTTAACTGATACCATCCAATATTCATATTATGATGATTTAGACTTCTCGGGAGTGTTACGTCTTTGGCCTGTCTATGATTGGAGCAGTACTGTGCGAATGACCTTGGTAGCCTGCGAGCACTATGACAGCCACTGCACAGCGTACCTGTGGTCTAGAGGCTGAGTTGATGCAACGATGGGTAAGAACTGTTCCATTCGGCGACCTGTCTGATTCCCTCCATTACTTAAGGCTGTATTCCCCACGAACCTCCTATTGACACTACTCAGCCATGAACATCCATAACCCAGCCACTGAGCGCGACTATATTCCTATTGCCGACCACGGCTTGTGCGTAGCTCCCTGATAGATCATTGTATCCGTATTCTGATCATCCTAGGATCGGGAACCTGAGGACTGCCGCACTGGTGAGTTCGCACATCAGCGCTTCAGCCTGCGCATCTGGGCTGAGCTGATATACCTATTATAAGGTCAGCCTTGATGGATCGAGTGAGTACTTCAAGTTCAGTAGGGGATGGCTTGACATGCACCGAGGCATCGCCCGTCCACCGCTTTGTCATTCTGCATGAGTTTCGTCTAATGCATATCCCACACAGTCGAGAGCTACTGTGTCCCAAACTTCGACTCGCCGTCTATCTTTGCACGCATCCTGGACAAGAACAAGGTTTTGAGTTTATATATTCAGTCGGGCTCGCTGATTGTGGATGTGTGTCTAGGGCGGCCACTTCTCCGTTACACCCACGGTTCCATTCACCACGAAGCACAACTACTTGCCGAGTTCGAACGTGCTGCAGACCAAGTATGTTTATCGTATGACTCTTGTGCAAATCGTGTCTGAATGCTGGCAGATTTCTCAATGAAAAGGGCGTGGTTAGTATCACTGGTTAGTCTCCCGTGCACTTTGTATGTACGCTCGACGGATTTCATCACATACATTCAGATTTCCTTCCTCGTCAAGCAAATGGCGAATCTACCCGTCCGATGCTCTTCTGGCTCATCAGACGTGTCGAGGTGAACTGCATTCCCCCACGGCCATCCAACTTGAGTTTGTTAACTCATCATTCGTTCATTAGGTGATCCGAGGAACCGTCCCCCTTCGCGTCGAATGCGCTCCCGCCTTCAACTATGCACGGGACCCTCACAACACCCAAATCGTCGCTGACGACTCTATCCCACACCAATATCACAACAGGCAGAACAAAGTGGTCTTCACCTCACAGCCCGCCGTTGCGACCAGCACGAGCCCAGGAAACCCGAACAGCCCGCTGAAGCTCGACTTGCGGTTCGTCTCTGAGTCCTTACTCGACAATGTCGCTGCGCCTGAGGTGTCTTTGAAGACCCTGGATCTTCGTGCGAAGGGTCATCTCGGCCTGTCCGTGCAGACAGAGTTATCACTCGTGGAGGGTCAGCGAGTGACTTTTGTGTTGCGGATCGCGCCCGAGTCTGCAGGAGACGGTGGGTCGGGGATAGATGGAGGGCAGGCAGAGGCGCTGGGTGTCAATTTTGAGAGTGAGCACTTTTAGTCATTGCATACTACGGGATGGTCATGGCGCGCAGATCTCATGGCAGGTGCAAACAAGTTGCGGCCAAAGGACGATCCGATGTTAACCAAGGCGCGTTCTGCCGCTTCCGTGGAGAATGTATGCTTGCTGATGTTCATTCTTAGGAACTTCTTGATCATCTATTTGTGGTACGTTTCCTTACCAACAACCGGTCTATTACGTTTATACCCACTCTTTTGTGCTCGCAGTCTACGAATAGTTACTGGAATTCATGGATTAGGAAATCTACCTACCAGGGTTCATGGAAAGAGGCCGTACATCGAAGCGCGTTGGCGTTAAAGTTGCTCATCTATGAACCCACTGGTACGTACACCATCTTCTCCGGACCTCTTATCATTCGTGATACCTGTTTTGAATTCTGCTCACTTTGCTGTCTGTAGGTGCTGTTGTCGCCAGTCCCACATTCAGCCTGCCCGAATATATTGGTGGAACTAGAAATTGGTGAGCTTGTCCTTCTTCACGTACTTCCATTGCTCACTTACGATATATAGGGACTACCGGTATGTATACTTCTAGCGTCCCCAATGATTCTGTGGTTTACGTCGCATCTTTCATACAGGGCCTCATGGATCCGTGACTCTTCCTTCACGCTATACGCTCTGATTAGACTCGGTTTCACGCAGGAGGCCAATGGTATGTTTCTCCGTCGCATACTGTTATCATCCGAGCTGACTCCACTAACTAAGCGTATATGGATTTCATCTTTGAGCGGTTGAAGAACAAGAACCCAGATGGCTCCTTACAGATTATGTGTGTCTCCAATCCTCATCAGGTAGCTTCACAGGCTAATCATCAATGAAGGTACACAATCCATGGTGTGTCTTACATGATGTAATTTACAAGATAACTCTCATTGTACTTTTACAGGTGGGAAAGATCTTGAAGAGATAGAGCTTCCCCATCTCGATGGACACAAGGGTTCCAAACCTGTTCGGTTCGTCACTCCTATGGCCTGCACAGCAGTCTTGATCTGAGTAATGCCAAAAGCATCGGTAATGGCGCAGCTGACCATGTCCAACTGGTATGTCTTGTTTGTAGTTGCAATGTGCTTTCTGAGTCGGGGACTGACTGGATGACAGGACATCTATGGCGAATTGTAAGTCCTACCTGTCCTCGTTCACCGGTCCGCATTGATTCTGGTGAAGGATGGATTGTATTTACCTCGGACAGAAGGTGTGCCCTTCCTAGACTTCCAAACTTCCATATAACATAACTCGGTCTCAGTTCGGTAAACCATTGGTAAGTTTTGCCTAGTGACCTTCGTTGTATCAGCATCTCAATTATCATGGAAGTCGTATGACACATGGTGAGTATCCTTACCGGACCGTAGACGGTCATGCTGACTGGGCTTGACCATGGAAGGGTATTGGTACGGGAACTGTGAGTTCTTCAGGATAGCGATTGCACGCGGCTACTGATTCTGCTCTTGTTCAGTGTAGACTGTACGTCTTCTCTGCTCTTTAATTTCCAACGACCCAATACTTCTCAGATGTTGTTGCAAACTACAAGCAACCCGACTTGTGCGCCTCACGTATCTCCAAGCACTATCTGATGACTGAATATGACATTCCAGATCCATATGGTCAGTACGCTTCAAGCAGAAGTGTGTTGAGGCTAAGTGTCGATGTCCATACCGCAGGGAGGTCCGGGGTAAAAAGCGCCATTTCACTGTGCGTGTTTTACTGTTGTCTGCAGAGATTGTACTCATTCATGCCTCTGTTTTCAGTATTCAAAGGTGAGGTTTTTCAGTGTGTACAGGACAATATTGAGACGACATGTGGCAGATTATGCTTTGGTATGTTGCGCATTTCTTTGACACTGACATAGTAACGTTGCTTGGGTGCGCAGGGTTGCAATCGATAGAGGTACGAGTCCCAAACCATACTAATGTAATGAAGCGTTGATGAACCTGCCCTCTAACAGGCCTCCGGCTGGCTGACAAGCGTTCTCTGCCTTGTCCTCGTCGCCTCGAGTGGCTTGCAGCACGCGACCAACTTTACGAAGAGATTATGCAAAAGGCGTGGAATAAAGACTTGCAATCCTTCGGGCAGAGTTACGAGGAAACAGACGTGCTCGATTCATCAGTACTCATTATGCCACTGGTGTTTTTCATGACGCCGGTGTGTGCCCATCCTTACACCTGTCTCCTAAGGGGAACTAATAATTGCCAAGTCCGACACGCGGTTTGTGAGCACCCTCAAGCATATTTTGAAGACACCGGAAAGGGGAGGATTGACTTCTAATGTGAGTCCCAAATCTCGATTTCTCTGTAACCACGTTGACCGTGGGGTAGAATCTTGTCTACCGATATGATGTGAATAAGTCTGACGATGGTGTGGGGGGTGATGAAGGCACGTTCTGTCTCTGTACCCTGTGGTGTGTTGAGGCTTTGACTCGTGCCGGCGAATATGAGAAGCCGCTTTTGCGGCGTGCTGTGGAGATGTTTGAGGTATCTTCTTTTTACTTGCATGAATCAAGCTGGTGTTGACAGAATGAAGGATTTCTTGTTGTATTTGAATCAAGTGGGTTTGTGCACTGAAGAAATATCGGAGGCGGGTGAGGCGTGCGTGAAATCCCATTTTGTCTTTTTATACAGGCTGAATTCGTTCGAAGGCTTGGAAATGCCGTCCAGGGGTTCACGTACGTTCTCATACATTCAACGTTTCAACTTTCTAACATTCCGCGTAGACATGTCACTCTTATTTCGGCAGCATATAATCTTTCAAGAACCCTGGAAAACCAGCGATCCGTCTAGATATGTGTACTTCAAGTTGAAAGTGTTTACTAGGTCCAAGCTCTGTACAGATCTGCTTGTCAAATGAGATCGTCCCATGTCCAGACTGTGATGTACACGACTCATAGGAGTTCATAAAACGTTAACCGTACAAGCGAGGGGCGATCGTGGTTAGCCACAGATTGGGCATTTGCGCTTCACAGCCTCTGAGAGTGACGAAACGTGAAGAAATCGTACAGCACACTCATCGCCTTGACGTTGTAGGGGTGAGATCTGTACGGTCGGTACTCACATGATGAACACCACTGGCGCAATCAATCGACCTGCTTGCTTGAATAGACAACAAGCTAGGCCCCATCACCTCTGCTAGCTATGAAGTACAGGCACTGTTCTGTTATCCAACCTCCGCAAATGAACAATGAGACGAGGGTATGAAGGTTGGAGAGCTTCCATCGGTCCGAAGTCGATAAATGGAGCTTGCAGCTTTTGAGCCGCTACATGAACGAATGGTTTGAGATAATAGGGGCAGCTCATCTTCTATGCGATCAGTTGGGATGAATAAACCCGGAGTCCAGGGACCAGCCGGTGCCAACAGGTCCCAATAAGTTTCAAATGAACAACCGACAGATCCAATGTTAAAGTAGTACAAGAACATGACTTGGTGAACAGAGTCTCGGGAACACGCATGTTTCATCGGGGCTGAGGGCAGTGAGAGAAGGTGGAAATGCTTCTTCGAAAATGAATCTGATACCGCGCTTCACATAGTCACACTGCTCGAGCTCAATATCCTGATCTAGTCTCCTGCCTGGACATCGACCCCTTCAACTTACACTCGAACCATCAGAAATACTGTCACCTACGATGAACGATTTCCTCTGGTCATTTGATCAAAAACTGCCTTACGACCTTGTCGTTTTTCCAATTCCAGAAATGCGTTGAGATACGAATATTAGAGCTATTTGAAGGAGTGCGGCTAGGTGAACTCCCATTATAAGGGACAGCGGAGGATTGAACAACGAAAATATGGAATGAATGCGAATGAATACTTGGATGATAAGGGTAAATGTAATATCAAGGGATATGACACGAAGACTTCGTTTCCATACTTCAGCAACATGCACAATCAGAAAGTTTCCTCTTCGTCAACAGGTGCATTCTCGGGAACTTCGAAACCGTCCTGTTCACGCCAATGAGTCTCAGATAAGCCAAGGAAAAATGTAAGAAATAAAGGTGGTGCCCTACCTCTGTCGAGTAAAGAATCTTTTGAATCTCCTTAAGAGTGTCATCGTCCTTGCCTTGACTCTCTAGTGCCTCCGTCTGTTGTTGAACGAGGATTTCAATATCCCGAAGCTGTATTAATGTCAAGTCTGATGATATGCTCGGAGCGACTCATGACCAACCTTTGCAAAGTAAAAGTCCCTTTCCTTCTCCAGGCCTTCCATGTGGGTCTCCATTTCGCGTAGTTTGGTTTGTAATGCGAGCATGGCTTCACTGGGTTGTGTAGATCCTGCCCGATGTCCACTGATGGGCGTCTTTCCACCCGATCGACCTGCACCAACCCCCAGAGCGGTACTTGCGCTGCGAGAACCAGTCGAAAGTGGGGCGATGGTAGCTGGGGGTTCTGCTGGAACACCACGCCTACGTGCAACTGCATCATAGACATGTCCACCATAATTAGAATCCCAGAATCGCTTTATCCATTGCAAGAACTCTAGGTTGTCCCTGATCGGTCTCGGTCAGCATTGCAGGCATCGAGGCACTTCATGAATCAACGCACTGCATCTTGCATTTTACAAGCTTCTCAACGGGTATAGGCTACATAAGAAGAGTAAAGGTGAGTTTAATTGACGCGCTGAGGGGATGGAAAACACGCCTTGTCGATCTTCTTCAACTTGAAGAAGGTCTGCATGACTTTGAAATTGGCGACAAATTCGTACTCGTGCTTTGCATTCATCTTAACTCGCGCCATTGGAACATCGCCTGGAAATGAGGTTTAGAAATCACTGCGACTCGACTTCCACAACAGTCGATGAGTTTGCACGAACCATAGATTGAGTCGAGGATTTGACAGTAGGCTCCTCCTGTACCACATTGTTCGACCTTGGTGTAGTTGAGCTGGAGAAGTTCGTTCAACCAAGCCAGCAGATCTGAGCGCGAAACAGCCGTCATGGCAAAAAGTAGCGATGTCCTTGGTGGAAGAAGTAAAAAGCGTGAAGAGTTACGAAATCGTCAAAGGACAAAATCGTGTGGCTTCTGATTCTGAATCAACTCCTTCTGCAGTGCTACTTCCTTCTTTGCCACCTCACTACTCTTGCTCTTCACCGCGACTGTCACTGTTCATCTACTCGAGCGATCTTTCTTTTCATCATTGCTGTCACAGCGGCAGTAGTTCATTCAGGTGAATCCAACTCTAAATCATTTCAAGTCTTCTCGGTTGTTTTCTGAATCAGCTGCAATCCGGTGCCAGTTCACGTTTTTGCCCTCTTTCGCCTTGGTCAATCCGAGGGACACAATATTTTAGATTTTCTATCAGATCGTACGTAAAATGTGTCGAGGTGGAGCTGGTGAACTGGCATGCTTACACGCGACTTCAACGTTTTAGCCCAATTGGCAGTCGTTCATTTGAATTTCTGCGTATTTGACGTCGCAAATGACGACAAAGGCGTTGCCTCCAGAAGTATGCCAGAGGGTTGCCCATTGGACGCGTCAACACGATCTCCCTGCGCTGTGTTTGACCTGCAAGTCTTTCCAGAAAGATGCAGAGAGCAAACTGTATGAGGTTATCATGTCGGGTGACATCAATGTCACTTTTCGTGCTTGTGAGAGTATCGTGTCTCAGGAACGCCTGGGCCCATACGTGCGCTCATTCTACGTGTACCAAAATGCAAGACGTGCTCAAGCAGAGTTGCCTCGCCGCTTTTGGCAGATGATCCAGAAAGCGCTTTCGAAAATGCGTTGTTTGGACACGCTCTGCATCGATGATCCAGCCCATGCTAATGCTTGGGTGTTGAGTGACACCCCAAATATTCCATTTCAGCTCCGAGAGGCAAACTTCCGCCTATCGTGGAATCAACACATCGTGAGGTTCTTGGAGAGCCAAAACAAGCTGGTGCAATCCCAAATCATGGGCGGTCTAGATGAAGATTCTCCACAATTGAAAGCTGGTAGCTTGCCAGACCTGTGCACTTTCGATGGGAAACTCGCTGTAGCCATGCAGCTGCTTTCAGTTCCTTGCCATCTTCGTCACCTTCGCATACCTTTGGATAGAGACACTAACAAGAAACTTTTGGATTTTATTCCCCATCTCGCTATCCTCTCTCGTACCCTTCGTTCGCTTAACATCGTTCATGTACCCGAGGAAATGTCGGTTGAAGCGATTAAGCTCATATCCTCCGTGTGCCCTGACCTTCATTACCTTGGAATTATTCCATTACCAATGACGTTTCCCCACGTAAGTCGTGTTCTTTACCTCTTCATAGAACTTATCTTTAATCATTACCTTAAGCGCAGCATGGTACATGACGCCCTTTTGGCTATGCACCACCTGCGAGATCTTGAACTCGATGTAACCAGATGGTCGCCTCTGCCTACAGGCTTACTGCAACGCATGCTTACGACCGAACTCCACATATACTGTCCGTCTATCGAGCATGTCATTTTTCGTACAGGAACCAACCGAACATTGTGGTATTTTGACGGAAATGAATGGAATGCTCATTCGGAGAATGGGCAACAGCTCACCGAGAAGTTATGGAAAGGTAGATGATGTGCCACAGCATGCGTACATTGGGATTCATTTACGTAACAAATAGTTTAATATAAAGGTGGGTCCATCGCGCCGCGGTGGTGTTTTACATGCATTTTTACATGACACTGATGCATGCCCGACGGATACATTATAGAGATACTCGCGAAATGCACGCCTTTACGTGTCTGCTTCATCCTGAATTGGCAGGGATTCGTCATCCTCGAGTCAGGACGTTTCTTCGCGATGCGGCATTGCTATGGCGTATGAATCGAGTTGACTGGGCGTACGCAGGAAACAACGTGGTCTATGCCTAGATATCTTTTGCTTGATCCGTTAAGCCTCCTCATACCCCTTTGATCACTTGTAGATATAGCACGGGGGAATTTATCATATTCACAGGATCCCATTTCGTGTCTAGTCAACCTGCATCATGGCTCGGTAATATCCGAGTCATACAGCCATCAGAAGGCTAAACTGGCAAGACCGGCGCTCGCGAGATGATATAAACCATAAACCATAAGCCGTGAATCATCCAGAGCAAAATTTTACTTCCTATGCAGTACCAGCGTAATACCTCCTCCTCTTCGATGGCATACTCAGATAGGTCGATCTCATCGTCAAGTTCTGCACCTTCTCCTCCTTCTTATCTTGTCCCATTACCATCTATGACACACTCTCTGGCAGCTCTGCCGACTATGTCTGCAGTGCCAGCGGACATGCTTCATTATTCGAATTCGGGAACGCATAGTAGAGCAAAGGTTAGTCCTCTAGATGTGCCTCTGCAGAGTGCGCCGCTGATGGGTTCAATAGATGGAACACGCTATGCAAAAGCAGAGACAACACGCCGCCAAGCAGCCCTTTGCAGCGCTCAGTGTACGCCTCATCCGCCACTTATCATCACCACGCCTAATCCATCTTCCTTAGGCACATGACCCAGGACGCACACCCAGTCCGTCATATGAAGACGGGCACATTACCGTCAGACGACAAAACAATACTAGACGTTAGACCGCTATAGCGGTAAGTAATCAAGCTGAGGCTTTCCGCTCACGTTGATGGTCATTGTTGCCTTAGGTACACTACCGATGATTCGGCTACAGGTTACCAGGTCGCCATTCGCAGGGCGGATTGGCTATGGGATTGATACCCAAGGATTTATCATAACACCGGACGTTAATTTTGGGAGTATAGCCTAACTTATACCACATACGCACTCATGGCCTCGGATAAACCCAGGATCACGCAAAAGTATGCTGCGGTTTCAAATCAGCACATCTAATGTACTCATGTTTCGTAATAAATGTTTACTTATGGGCGGTGGCCAGTCCACCTGGGGTTATGTAACGTTCCATTGTCCGTTCTCAGCGATGAGACTCAGTGAGGCTCTCACTCCACAACCTCAAAGAGGCGACGGTGAAGTCAGCAGGTAGCCGCGCCACCTTCAAGTGCGATCTCAGCGGCGCAAGATCCCGTTCAAAATGCGCGGACGATGATCGATGGGTCTTAGCAGTACTAAATTACATTACGTTTCCGCATCTTTGTAATTGGTCTGGCTCTCCTTGACCAGGGGCAGTTCCGACTTGAAGGACCAATGAAAAAAGGAGTTAGAGAATGTTGACCGTCATTAGACTGAATATGTTCGGTCGTCGCGTTGGGCGCTCATCAGCCCTGGAAGGAACGCCACTTCCGGTGAACGGAAATTGGAGATGCATTTAATTGGTCGAAGATAGTTTATGGTCCTGAATGTAAGTAAATGTACCTCGGAACGCGTGTGTGAAAGGCGCTAGTCTCCTTAAGTGAATCTGATATAAGTAGAGGTGCCTTTCTGCGGGCGCTATACAATGCTGGGCGCAACAGAAGACGCGATTCTATCCGGGGTCAATCTGGGGTATGGAGTTGGGGGCGCGACAGGAGAAGGCTGGTCTCGTCCTAACCATTGTGACGAGTTGAGGATCAGGTGAACGGAATAATGCAGGTCCAGACCATGACAACAGGGCAAAGTATAGCCTAAAAGGAAATTTGGACCCACAGAAGCGGTGCGGGTGCTTGAAGGGGTTGGAACGCTCGGGGAAGGGGTCCTTGGAAGACCGACGCTACGCGGTGAAACCCTGACGATCTGAGTTACATTCCATATCCGACCGAGCAGCATGCAACTGAATCTAAGTAGGAATAGATTTCATTTAGAAGCTTCTGGGAAATCCCAAGGGGCCATACATGCTTTGAACACGAGGGTTGCAGTGCAAACTAGTCGGAGTCGCTTGGCCACGTGAGGATGGTTTACTTGTTTACCGCTATTTTGCAAAGGCTTTAGAACCAAACAACCACCCGTGGTTGCATTTCCAATTTGGCAAGTCTGAGATTTATCTCCCCTCTCCCATGACCGTTGTTAATTGCAAATAAAACTCCTGGATATACACTGTCATGCTTCTTCCTTTGACATTCTTGGCATATGCAAGCATACAAGACATCTCGGAGTCTGGGAGTCTTTCGGCAGATGTTCTTGAGTCCAACTTCAACTCGGAACAGATTACTTCGTTTTTGTCTTGGAAAGCTGAAGACGGTTTGCACCATACTGCTGCTGGTAGCTCCACGGGGTCCGTCTACGTCTTTATCTTTCATCCTCCAAGCTTGCACTCCCGTAAACGACCTACCATCACGCTTCCTTCGGATCACAATTTACCTTCTGCCCCACCTTCACCAGGACGATCTCCTTCACACTCTCGTCGGCACTCTAGGGCCATTCAGTCACCCTCGTTGTTGTCATTAAATCAAGCTCTGATTAACGTGCCCGCCCAAGCGCGAGTAGTTTCGGGCGTGTCACGCGAACAAGTAGAAGCTCCAAAGAACTACGTTGACTTTGAAGACGAACCGGGCCGATTGAAGGACCTTCTCAAGAGCAGCAGCAAGCACGAAAGACCTTCGTGGGAGCGCACTCTCGCAGATGCCATAATTCCTAGCTTTGATAGAGGTGTGGTCATAGAGCAGTCCCCTGCTCAAACCTCCCCAACGCTTCTACCCACCCTTCCGACAACAGCTTCAAGGAGCACGAACAAAAATAAGGATGACCCGAGCTCACTACTTTCAGCCACAAATTCACCGGCATTCTCCCTGAGGTTGCCTTCGACGCCACCGTCTCCTCGTCAACTGTCCCCTGCCTCCGATCGTTCAACGTTTGGTAGAACGGCTTTAAAAGCAAGTATCATCCTTGATCCTTGCGGACCTGGACATGCAGCATCTGCGATGGTGCATATAGAGACGAAGGACCTATTGGTGGTTCTTCAGGAATCGGGGTACGTTCAATTACTACCAACCTGTATTAGTATTACGCATTGAGCCTCCTAGCAAATTATCTGCCTTTGACATGCGAGACGGTACGTGTGTAGCAACGTGCCAGTGCACGACTACAAGATCGTACGAGGACCAATTTTGGAAATGGGATACTCTTCGAATGTTGCATTCGGGGGACGTGCGTCGCTCTGTTGTTATTTTGTGTTTCCATAAGGTTTAGTTTTTCACGGATGTAGAAGACGTACCTCATTCTCGCCTGCGCATCAACCTCGCAACCACCTTTTGCAGAGACATTTGGCCTTGCAGATGAACCTAGTGATTCCAAAGCGCATCTGAATCTGTTTGAACTTTCTGTGGGAGACCCAGATGGTGTGGATCCAACAAGATTTGAGAGGCTCGCCTCCGATGGCTGGCAAATTGATGGGCCGAGTACTGGAGTGGATTTACTTATGAATGATGCTGACGGTAAGATATACGTTACTCCTGCTAGTTTTACCATCATTCACGTTTCCCGTTCCTCGAAGGTTCGTTGCAGCTGGTGTATATTGCTTCAACAAACCACCTTGTCACTCGATGCTTGACCATCATTCCTGCATACGAAATTCAAGCTCGCAGACGATCCTTCACTTCCTCTCCAGCCTATTCTCAAGAAGATCAGAAGTCATTGATGATCCCAAATCCGTTCAAAGCGTTTGGTAGCAGAAGCGCTGAGAACGTTGCACTCCTGGGTCAAAGTCATGGTTATGTAACGGAGCAGGAGTCACCCTCTGCCGCAGTGACAGGCGATACCGGGCGAGTGCGGTTTGATGAAGAAGAATCTCGTGGTATCGTGACATCATCTCCAAGACTTTCGCTTGGAGGATTTACTGCCCGTTACGCCGGTCTGAACGAAAGAATAATAGGACTCGTGTGGTCGAACACAGAGATCATGGTGAGATTTTGGTTTTCATTACACACTCGAACCAAAAATTGAATGGGTTGTTCCAAGGGATTTACCGCAGAAGAGCAAGAGAGTAAATCCCTTACGACGTTCCCCGTTCCTTTCAGCAGTCGCGGTACGATCCAGGGTGTGCATTTTTTGGATGACGAATCTTTCGTGGTTCTTAGTGTCAGTGCACTCCGAGACATTCCCCAACCTAGTGCTGAAATGTCTATTCCAGGAAACAATTTGTCACTACTATATACGATATGTTGATGCCGACAATAATCCCACAACCCCTTCTCCTGGAACGTCTTTCATCACTCGGTATGTTTTCACTTATAAGTCTGCAGTCCAGAATTCATTACAACCTCACAGAGCGATCCAAACGGTGGCAACTTCTGCTGGCCCTTCATTGATGATGTCATGGTCAAGAACATCCCCGCACGACATCTTTGCGCTTGGGCAGTCTCGATCAGGGCAAAAGGAGGTTCTGATCCATATGATTCATCCCAGGTTAGATGTATCGAGCAAGCATCATCGCAGAAGATTATGGAGAACACAAGGTTCATCAAGTGGTCCCACCGTGGGAGGCGCAACGTTGACGTCCATTCTGCCGTTGGAACTTAATTTGGTCTTGCTGGGTTACAGTCTGTGTTGATCGTTCTTTTCCATACATCCCTTCTAATTGACGGTTTCAGGTGACGGTCGTATTCGACAAGCGTCACTACCGCGCCTTTTGCATCGAAGGCACCATGTGCAATCTACGCCCCTCCTAACTGCTTCTTCTTCTCCCACATCTGGCAGTAACGTGCTTTTTGAAAAAGTGTCAGACACGAAGTTACCTTCGTCTGTACTGCACATGCATCTTGTCCGGAAGGACCGCACGGGAGAACGGTATATATTGGGGGGAACTGATGATGGTGGTATTGCAATCTGGGCACTGGAGTACGTCCATGACCAGCCTTAACGAGATGTACTCTTATGTTCATTAGGTCACTAAAACTCCGAGCGCGGTTTACTCCATTCATCGTACCTCTGAAGCATGTAGCGCAGGTGCTACAATCCAATGAAAGTGCTGGACCTCTGCGAGGATCATTGCTCTGCGTTTCAGGAGATGGTACTATTGCCGTGATATCGATGGAAGATTTCGAAATGTGGGCTTCAATCAACGACACTGGCTTGGACTAACAGAATTTGACCTAGGCTTTACCTCATTCCTGGGGCATCGTCTCCAATAGCCCGCATCTATGCAGGTGGGGATGACAACAGCCGCGCAACTTTAATCTACGCAGACGGGAGCGCGCGTATCTGGGACATGAAGTCTGGTGAATTCATTCGTGCAATGACAGAAGAGAAGGCTAAAGAGCTTGTCGATGCTGGAGGGTGGATCAACATGTAAGATATACCGTGCTGATTAACAACGCTAGACACTGACGTGTTTCAAGCTCCCTGGACAACCTGGAACTGTCGTCCATCTCCATTTCATCGATTAGTGGATCTACTGAACCTGTTTCACGTACGTGCTAGGTTATCTGATGGTATTTTTGATCCTTACACCCTTCAAGTGTGCACCCTGTTACTGAGTCTTGATCGCTTCTTGAAATTCACCTCCGTGAACGTTAAGTCTTCGGGTCAATTGCTGTCATCTTCAGTAAAGCATTCGAATGCGACACTTTCGCAGCTTCGTGCCGTGTTGTCCGTGTTGCTGACACCTGGACTCAGTCCTGACATAGACGAAATCTGCGAAAGTAGGCTTGGTATCTTCCCATCATCGGGTATGGTAGGGGTTTCATCGTACGTCGGTTGTCTACCTCGTTATACAGTTGTCTAAGCAATACGTTCTGTGCAGTATCCTTGCCACCACGATCTTTCATCACGATCAACCCATCTACGCTTGGTCAACGTCGGCAAAAGTATCCGCCGACCGTATCATCGCGATCGTCTCAGTCTTGAGGACTTTGTCCCTTGCCGAAGGTTCGTATGTTTCATCGTCCACGTCGCGATTCGCCTATCAATATACTTTTCTAGAGCTGTCGGATGACTGCCAGACGGTCATCACATTCTACTCTACTTCCCTAGCCCATGTTGTGGGTGCGTCATACCAAGCACCGGATGTCGCTTATCTGGCTACAATGTGGTTCAACTCATCTAGTGGGTCAGCTAACTACTGTCAAGGGGACTTAATAGAGCGTTTCTATCTTGCAGATGATGTACGGCAAGCCGCAAAAACTCTCTTTGATGCAGGAATCGTGCGTCTTTCGGATGAAGAGAGTATCGCTCTTGTCGATGCATGGCAGCATCACCGTAAGCTGATACACATATCGTCTTATAATTCATTTGACGCCCATATAGTACCATGCTTGCAGCCATCCACTGAGAAGGAATCTGCGAAAGCTTCTCTCGCTCTATTCATTTGCGGATACATGGCAGCTGAAAAATATAATCTATTATCCACCAGGTAGAACCTCATCTCTTCGTGCTAGCCAACCGTTAACGACTTCCAGTTCACTCACCGACATCTCCAAGTCCATTGCGTTGTATCTGCATGACGAATCATCCGCACACCGTGGTCTTGCTATCGACCTATGCGCACGAGGATTTCAGACATGGCAGCATTACATCGATGCCATGGCAATTTTGCGCGCTTTATACACCCTCGCTACGAATTCCCGCAAGGAAATCATCTCAGCTCAAAATGTCGGACCCCAAGCAAGATTGGCCGTGTTACATATAGCATCAAGTAATACACCTTTGTTCATGACCACGCTCACTCTCGATATCCTCAATCCAAAGACGCTGGACCAGCGGAAAGCAGTCATGCAGCTCGTGGCGTTCATGATCAGGAAGGTATGAGTTGTTATTATGAAGGAAATGATCATCAACGTTCTGACATTTTTATGGTGGATTAGCGACCCCTGATTCTATACCCAAATCTCCCGAGATTGATGGAGGCCGTTGTAAAGTCGCTAGATCCCAACTCCACAGCGAGCCGTGACGCAGTGCTTGACAGTGCCACTGATATCATTGGACATGTGGTGAAGACGTAAGACAACTTCCGTTTCGTACATTGGTTTGTGTGCTTAAATACACAATCCAACCAGGTTCCCCACAGTTGACTTCCACATGGCGACTCAACGTCTTGCCGTAGGCACTAGTGAAGGTGCTTTCATCATGTATGATCTCAAGACGGCGACGCAGCTGTACGTTCTCGAAGGACACAAGCGGAGACCGGCGGCATGTACATTTTCGCCTGACGGACGCCGCATTGTCACTGTGTCCCTTGAAGAAGGCGTCGTGCTTGTGTGGAAAGTCGGCTCAAGCTTCACCAGTTTCTTCAACCCCGGAGCGCCACCCAGACAAGGTCATAGTGGGTCTCAGCCATTCAAAACGCTGAAATTCAACGTCGGCGACGAAGGTACACCATAGCTATCTCAGGCTGATTATCATCTCAACGTTGTTTCTAGCACACATGACCGTTGCGGGAACACTGGAGTGGGTGAGGTTTGAGTGGCCAGCCGAACGAACCGTCCGTCTTCATATCCGTGAGAGTGTCCTGACTTTTAGCACATGACTCATGGAATGTCAATGCTCTTGCACATGAAATATCGTTGTATTGTTATTAATTGTTTCCAACAGCAAGGGATGTTCTTAAGGTCTAACTCTCAGTGTACAGATTGCATGCATTTAGCCTACAGCGACGGATGTCTCGTTTGATTCGATCTGACAGTTGTGCACGCGTCACAGATGATTAGTCCGCTGAAGCGAATTCCTGCAGGTGGTGAGTAAGGTGAGTAGCCGCTCAGGATATTATTTTGAGTCCATGGTCTAAGGAAAGAGAAGGCGCCGCTGGGGCCGTCGAATGGGCCGTTGGGGGCAAGTTTGTCATGCAGTATCTGAAGGCCCAAGTGTAGATCAGATGAATGACTCGAGCAGGTAGCCAGAAATACTACGTGAGCGGGGATTATGAGTCCTTTCAACATCGCTAGTAGTGATGCATCTGGCCTGGCCCGAAAGCCATGGCTTGGGCCTGGCTTTTCGAAAGCGCTTGAGCCTGGAAGAAAGTCAGGCCAACTGGGCATTTCCGGGCGGACCTCGGAAACCTTGAAAGCTCCCATGGTGCGGAACTTCAAAAGGCAAACCCCTGAAGACAACCCGAACGAATGGTCATGGAGCTCGTGGTATACATCAATGAAAGCACATTGTTGTTACCCCAAGCAAGATGGGTTGCTCATGCAGTCTGACGATATGGTGTGATCAATTACCCCTAATTCTGGACCTAAAATCTCCCACATGATGATCCGTCTAATTTGACCAAGTTCGCCATAGTTCATTTCCACACGGTGATTCAGCATCTTGCCGTCAGAATGAGCGAGGGGCCTTTCATATGTATGATCTCAAGACGGCAACGCAGCTGTACGTTCTCGAAGGACACGAACGGAGATCGATGAGTTCTCTTGACGGATGCCGCATCGTCACTGTATCCCTTGAGGAAGATATTGTGCTTGTCTAGAAGGTCGGCTCGAAGTTTCACCAATTTCTTCAATGCACAGTCACGGCCATGGTGGATCTTAACCGTTCAAGACGCTGAATTTAGTGGTCTTGTAATGTTTCCCGCGTCTGTCACCGTCTTTCTTCCTAGCCAACACGGTCGTCCGAATGGGCGAAGTTTGAGTTGGCCAGCTGAATCCGTCTTCACATCCGAGCAAGTATCCTGACAGCGATGTAGCACATGACTTACAGAGTGTCGATGTCGATGCTCCAATGCCAACCGTGTGCGTGAGACATTGTTGTAACGTTATTGATTGTTCATGATAAGACCCAAAATGTTCCCGAGTTCCAACTTCTATGTACCTCTCAAGCGAGCAAGTCGCATGCGTCCGGCCTGAGCGCACACCACTGCGGCTGGAGCGGGATGGGGTTGAGGCCGCGCTGTACCATCCTATACCGCACGTCCTGGATCATCCATTGAAATCAGTTGTCTGAGCACAGAACATATAAAGATATGACTGACATGTAAACGAGGGAGTGCCTCGGTAACGTTAAGCGGGGCACCGGTAGGTTGTTTGGCGCTCCAGAAAATCTCCGCGGATGACGCTGCACGGGGCCACACGATGGGATCAAGATTTTGAGGACCAGATTGCTCACTCCATAAAGCTTGCTCGCCTACCGATCACAAAGTGTCAATTCATATACCAGCCATAGCATGCATGTTTTTCACCTCCGAGAACAAGGGGGTACTGTGCCGCTGTCAAGTTTGCCAACGGATCGAAGGTGTATGCCTGAAAGAAGTCGGTTAGCTGAGCGGAGGCGTGTTTTATTTGGAAACGGTACCTCGGACCAGGTCTTGAAGGGATCGCACCAGCTATTTCTGTTTGCCCGAGAAATCTTAATGTCAGTTCAGATCTAATAGGAACGATAAGACGAGGACGGACCCAGCTGGGTTGCCTCCCAGCCATCCACCTGCACCACAATCCTAAATTGAACGATCAGACATGTCGTGTCTGTGGGAAGAACTCGGCAACTAACCAGATAGAAATAATTTGATGGTACTTGGACAATCCTGAAGCCCTTTTCTGCTACTGCTAAAGCATCCTGGGAGGAGATCCAGACCCTATCATATATAGTTAGATCAGCGGAACTACACAGAGCTTCATCACTATGCTCACATCACAATAGTCTCATTGGAGAGCGTGACGTTCCAATTGAGGACCATTTCTGAGCGACCGCGACTGTTCAGGGTCATCTTCAAAAAGAGAAACAGCGACGTACCTTCCCACACGACAGGCGTCTTTCCTTCGGCAATCAGTGCGGCATGAGTAATCTGTGTAAAGGTGCTGAGAGCATCGTTCAGCGTGGTGTTGGTGCTGTTGAGCTGGAGTTGCGTGGGGTAATCGTTCGCGTAACAGTTCGTGTTCAGTTCATCGCCGCCGGTGCTCATGTAGGACGAAGGGAGGGTCTTTGCGACATCGGCGAGTAAGGAGGCGGTGAAGTTCATGACCTCAGGGAGTGCAAAGCGAAGCTGGCCAGCAGGCGGCTCGTTGGCGTATTGGGACCACGGAGTTTCGTCGAAGCAGGCGATGTAGTCGGGGTAACTGGCTCCAATGATGGCAGTGTGCCCGGGTGTGTCAATTTCCTGGTGAAATAATGAGATTTGTTTTGCAATCAAATAAGAAATACTGACCAGGAGAACATCGATACCTCTCTGTGAGACACTCATAAGTAGGCAATAAGACCATGGCAGAAGAAAAGACGTACTGCGCCTGCATACTGAACGATGTACTGGATATCGCTCTCGGTGTAGACTTCTGCAGGGGAGTATGCACCATTCATAGCGAGCTCTGGGTACTGCGCAACTTCAAGTGGGAAACTCTGACTGTCCGTGATATGCCAGTGGAAAGTGTTGATCTGCAGAACTCGTCAGCGACTGCAACATGAGACGCCAGGATAAAACTCACCTTGACCCAGCTCATCGCGTCCAAAGTTCGTAGAACGTCAGCGACGGGGTAGTAGTTCCTCGATGTATCCAGACCAAGTCCTCGGTAAGGCTATGTGCATGAGATTGAAGCAACTGACATCAAAGGTTATATGATAGCTGCTCACATATGCAGGCATGTCTGTGATTGCAATTGGGGCGAGCAGGGTGTAGGTTACTCCACCATAGTAGTAGAAAAGCTGGTTGAACGTGGTAAGCCCTCTGTACAGACCCAAGGTCGAGTTTGCCGTCAAAGTAGCAGCTGATCCGTCTGCTGGAATCGTCAATGAGTACTCCTCCGTGCGGGTGCCCAGGGGCTTCACAGCTTCAGAAGCAATGGGCTCTACAGTCGCCCCGCTGGTAAGGGACAACGTCAAGGACGAAAGAGTGTTCGCGCTAGTAAGTGCAGCAGTGTCATTAGCTCCGCGTCCAACGACGAGACGTCCCAGTTGGTCGGTTTCGAGGTAATACTGGGCTTGGCCAACCGCCTCGTACAAATCTGCCGGCGCGTCTGGAACTTGCACATCAAAGTAGAACGAAGGAGAGACCTTGAGGGCAGTCGTCCCTGTCTGAAGGGTAGTTGGGATGGGCCAGAGAGCCAGGACACCAGAAGGCAGGAGGCATGCTGAGACAAGCGCTAGAAGGCCAACGCAGCGAGAAGGGGCCATTTTGTGGATCAAATACGCGTCCAGTGAAAGTCCAGCTCGACAACTGCTGTTTATAAAGACGCGGTGAGAGCTGAGGAGATCATGTGGATCTTCAACACACGCGTATTGAGCGCTAAAAATAATCGAATGATCAAAATTATGCAACGAATCGCCGTTGTGAGAGCCAAGTGCTCCAAGTCCTTGGCACCGATAGATGTGAGGAGAACGCTGGAAAGCTGTGGTCACTGACTGAGGCAAACGAGAGCACTGCCGCGGAACCAACTCGGGTGCATTGAACAGTTAATTATCGGGGTTGTGGCTACAGCTTATCTATACCTTGATATGTTCCTCGTGGAATCGGCCAGCACGAGCCGCGTTCCCCCTGATTCGCCTCCGTGTGTACTCGTTCAAAATCTCATGCGCGGCATCCAAGTAAATTTAAACCACTAGTCGTTGTCCTCGCCAAATAACCCGCTGTAATTTCGAACACCACCAGGAGTACATGGCCACATTGTCCATTCAAAACGACCGCCTTCTTACAAGTGCATCATTTGATAAAACAGCGCGTCTGTGGATTTTCGATACGAACCACCCCTTGAACCACCCCTACAGCATGAGAACAAGGTCGTTTCTGCTGCTGGTCACGGGTTGCATGGACAAACGTGGACGTATGGAACACCCAAAAGACGCTGGCCTTGAGGACTTTCCGTCTATTCCTGATGTGAATGTAAGTACATCACCTACTCCACCTCACTGACAATGTCCGCTCTTACTTGCCGCCGAATGGACTCGAAGAGAAGGTATAGATCTCGTGGCTCTTTGGCAGAATCAGTACAGACCATTGACTCTCAGGTGGTAGCTGGAAAGTCATCAATGGATGTGCGTGACGCGCCTGTCAAGCTCTCCCAAATCATTGTAACATCGACATTCTAGACGGACGCTACGCAACGTCCAGCCCAGCCCGAGAACGCCCATCGACTACCACGGGCCTTTTTTGATGCGCGAGACGGTGTTTCAGGTGTGCTGTCAAGACTCAACATTCACTTGATCAGGCATCGTTTAGACCTTAGCGTCCTAGTCCTCTGCGATGCCCAACATCTGTTCTCGTTCCTCTGCACGTCGAGAGCGTGGTTTCTTGCCCTCGGTATTTTGTCTACATGTCCTCAGTCGCTTTTCATCGCTATTTCATCGTTCCAAACCCAGTGAAGCAACCGCACTCCATCCACTCCAGTGACTAGACAAAATGTTTCCTCCCACATGGCCCTTGTTTCGCCGAAGTTGCTGCGGCGCAAGACAGAAAGGTATGTCTTTCTAGGATGACTTTCTCTTCACCGCAGTCGATGATTTCTGTACAGTTGCTCGGCGACCCGAACGAAGCACAGCAGCAGAAAGGTCGAGGTCAGGCGTCGTGCCGTCGCATCTGCGTCCACCAGACCACCCCTGGCTAGCCACCATCAAGGATCCCGCATGGTGGACTCGTTTGGTGGTTTTGGTCTGCTGTGCATACAGGGTGCCACAGAAGCTGTAGGGTTACAAACCCGTGCTGTTTTCCCTTGCTGCGGCAGTTTGACAGAGGAAAAATATTTGACTTGGAATGAAGGATGGCCATGACAGCGACAACTGCACAGTGTGGAAGTTTATGACTCTTGTGAGTTAGTGATGAGGTACGAATGGCACTTGCGTCATGTATGATCCTTTGCGCGTCATCATTCGCTCAGCATACTTCCCCTTCGTTCATTCTGGGGCACGCACTATCGCCGGTTGATGGGTTCTGCACAAAGGACGCTGGTACTACGAGAGATGGAATGTTCCACAAACACTTAAGTAGCAGGGCCTCTTATCTAGCGCCAAACTTATCAATGTATGCTATCGGCCAATACACTGGCAAGCCGCACTCCACCTGAACGTAAATGTCTTCGTGCGATGTCAACGGATAAGTGATGTAGATGCTACTTGCTCAAAATCTCACCACAGCATCCAGATCCATTAGCTCCTATAAGCTCGAATGAGGTGTGTAGCCGCAACCCACTACTAAGTCTAGCTATCTCAAATCATGACACATGACTGTCAGGAATCACCAGAGACATTCACATTGGAAGTGCAAGGTCCCTGTAGGAGTCTGATGACTCTTTGATGTCATTGTTTGTGCAGTCCATTTCAGATGCTTGGGAGCGCTGGCGCTTCATGTACAAAGCATCATTAAACTGCGAGGATATCACTTGGGATACAACTCTGTGGAATGAACTTCCACGACTCCAAATACAAACCGTCCGCCGTTTCAGTTGTTGTTCTGCTCGAGGGTGCGCATTTGAGTGGAGATCTTCCTGACGGTGCATATGGTGAGTGATATCCTAGGCGCTTGTATAAGGCAAAGCTGACCATTCTCTCATCAGCGACTAGGACACCATCAGATATTGTATGTGCTACATAGTCCAGAAATCGTTCAGTGAGCCGGAATCCAATTGTTGCAAAAGCACTTTCTAATGAGCAACACCTTGTACATCGAAGTAAAAGAATATCAGCGTCTGACTCACTAGCAATCATTGCCCTCGCCAGAATACCCATTATAATTTCAAACACACCACCGGGCTGCTCTCACATCTACAGTCCACAATCTACCGTAATTGGAGCGTTCAGCATCAACCAGTGACTTTACCTACCGCTAAGATGAAAATCATGGAGGTAAAGCCCCACAAAATCATGCGAGGTCATACAGACACGGTCCAAGGCATTGCACGCCTGCCAGACGGACGACGTATCATCACATGTTCGAAAGACGGTTCACTCCGAATGTGGGATCTAAAGAGCGGTAAACAGATAGGCAACGACTGGCGAGATGGGGAAGATGAAAAAGTATACACCATCGCATTGTCTCCGAACGGCAGGGTAATTGCAAGTGGAGGCAGTGATAGGAAAGTGAGATTGTGGGACATCGAGACGGGAAAAGTCATCGCCAAATGGACCGGGCACAGTGATATTGTGTGGAGAGTGTGTTGGAGTACAGATGGGGAGCATTTGGTGAGTGGATCCAATAATGGGATGGTAAGAGTATGGGACGTTGCAGGCCGCAGCAAGGCGGTGGGTTCAATCAACTTGAGGGCCGGGCACAACGACGTGACAGTGACAGCGGTGATGTACTCACCCGACATGACGATGATTGCGACAAGTAGATTGAACGACCATGCCATCAGAATCTGGGCTTCGGAGACGTGCAAGCTGCTCTCCACAGTCACAGGCAAGCACAAAGACGTGGTATTCAGTCTGGCATGGACCTCGGATCAAAAGAAGCTTATCTCCGGGTCACAAAAGGGCCAGATTAGGGTGTTTGACACCACCACATGGCGTCAGACCACTCTTCTGCGGGGTCACCAAGACATTGTCCATGCCATCTCGTTGTTTCAGAACGACCGCCTTCTTGCAAGTGCATCATATGATAGGACAGCGCGTCTGTGGAATCTCGACACAAACCTTTCAATCGGACCACCCTTACAGCATGAAGATGATGTCCTTGCCATCGCCATTTCTGCTGATGAAAAGCTGCTAGTGACGTGTTGCGGACACGACGTGTACGTATGGGACATTCATACCATCATAAAAAATGCTGGTCTTGAAGACCTCCCGTCTATTCCTGGTGTGAGTGTAAATACAGCACCTACTCTACCTCATTAACAATGTCCGCTTTTACATTTGCCGTCAAATGAACTCAAACAGAAGGTATGAATCTTTACACATACTCGCTCTTGGGTCAAATCGGTACAGATCATGCTAATGCCTGACTCGCAGGTGGCAGTTGGAAAGTCATCAGTGAACGTACGTAATGCGTCTGCGCTTTCCGGTCATGGTAATATCGACATTGTAGACCAACATCACACGAGGTCCAGCCCGGCTTAGGAAGAAGGCCTACCGACTACCGCAAGCATTTCTTGGTGCGCGTGATGGCGTTCAGGTTCGTCATCAACATTTAGTTGGTCAGTCGTTGTGACCTTGGTGCTCTCAGTCCTCCCCGATGCCTGGCACCAATTTTTATTCTTCTACGCGTCCCTACGTCTTTCATCGCTCTCACACTGGTGAAGCAACCGCACCCCAGCCACTCCCAAGTGTCTCCTCTCATCACCACTCTCGTACCGTCCAATTTCCTGCAGCGCAAGATGAAGAGGTGTGTCTTTATAAGGTGACTTTCTGACCATCGTGACTGATGATTTTTGTACAGACATTGTATGTTGCTCGACGACCGGAGCGAGCTGACGATAAGGAGAAAGGAGGGTGGAAACAGTATGGCGGAACTCAGACATCGGTATCGAAGGTTCGTCCTGCCGTCACATCGGCGCCCGCCGGACCTCTGGTTAGCAGTACTACCTCGGCGGGTGCAGCAGGCGCGCAGTCGCGGTCCGCTATTATCATCGAGAATCCCACATGGTGGACTCGTTTGGTGCTTTTGGTCTTCTGTGTATCTAGTTACCGACGCCAATCATGAAGATGTAGCATCTAATTCTTTCGTATCTTTTAATCTTGTCGATCTCCTTCGTTATTCCAGTGATACAGTCTATGTGGTGGTAAACCCGCTCTTATAAATTTGAGAGATTTAGGCATCCAGGATAGCAGTAATAAGGCGCAAATGATCCTTGCGCTGTGGCTGATTCTTTGCGCGCTACTCAGCAGAGTCAGTACAATGCCAAGTCTCTTGCAACTATAAGCAAGATTACGTGACTCGAGAGAACATCCAATCACCGTAGCTTCTAGAGACGAATTCTATGGAAGCGGACTCCAAGTAAGTACCGTAAGTAGTGCTAAGTATATCAAGACCGCCAAAATAGTGCCTGGGAAATGATATATTTAGGGGTGCGCGTAGCGCCAGCGTCGGGCATGGGCCCTAGTTCGTCAGCACGCTGACTACCAAGCCGTGAATAGGAGGATACACACCTTAGCATATGAATTGACACTGCTCAACATCCACGACTCCAAACATTCATGCGTCCAGGTACATCGAAGGTCGAAGGCGGCTGAGTACAATTCACTGGCCTGGGATCACAGAGTAAAGGGAGGGCATGCTCGGGCATTGGACGGGACTCGGAGGGCATCATTGGGTAAAGGGTGGATGTTGGAGGGAGGAGACAGCGCGTCTTGGCAAGGGGAGAGCGCCAAAATATGTTGGAAGACTGGCAGGGCATATTAGGGCACGCCAGGATGAGGGGATGGAGCTAGGGAGAGGGTGCTAGAGGCTTTGGAGAGCGTGTTTTGGGCAGGTTGGGATGAGGAGACGGCGCTGTAAAGTGCTGCAACCTGGAATGGCGCGTTTGCATGAGTGAAGGGCGCTTGAGTGAAGAGAGGATGCTGGAGAAGGCTAGCGGGAGGGTATGTCGGGTAAACACGAATTGACCGACCGATAAAATACTCACTTCACACGAACCTACAAATTGAAACCTTCCAGCACCAAATTGCATTCCACAGGTCTATGGCGCAAGCTATGAGCAGCTACACATAGTGAGCAGCACAATCGATGTAAAACAGAGAGAGAAACATATCGGAGGCGAAGCGTAACTCACATTGTGATGGCATGTCCCTTACAGTCCGACACCAGGGTGGGGTCACGTGAGAGTCACGTGAGAGTCAGAGGGGCTCGAACATCACTGTCTGGTGTTCCGTGCGAAGCGCTACCATCCAATGGATCGAAGGTAAAATTAGCATGAGCAACCATAGTAATATCTGCATCTGTTGTAGGTTCGTCCGAGTCATAACCGTCTGGAACAATTGCTGGTGTGAGGTATTGCCGAAGTTTGACATGTGATAGCAAATGTGAAGCTTTAGCCAAGTAATTGAAACGCGTACGCGCCTTCACGGAATTTCACTAAGTCTTTCTTTGGTCTTTGTTTTCTCACGCACGACATAGTATCATGGTTTTTTCAAATAGCTGTAAGACTTTCATTGGTCTTTATTTTTTCACAACGCAATTAGAGTCATCATTTTTTCAAATAGCTGCTTCTTGTCTAGCGCTAAAATCATCAATGTATGCTATCGGCCAATACACTGGCAAGCCGCGCTCCCCCTGAACGTAAATGTCTTCATGCGATGTCAACGGATAAGTGATGTAGATGTACTTGCTCAAAATCTCACCCGCAGCATCTGGGTCCATCAGCTCATATAAGTTCGAATGAGGTGTGTAGTAACCCACTCCTGAATCTAACCCTCTCAAACCATGACATATGACTAGCGGGAATCACCAGAGGCATTCCCATCGGAAGTGCGAGGTCGTGCAGGAAGCTTCTGATGACTCTTTGATGTCGCTGTTCGGGCTGTCGCAGTACCCGTTTCAAATGGAGCGCTGGCGCTCCATGAACACAGCATCATTAAACTGTGAAAAGAATGCGAAGATATCACTTGGAATGCAGCTTTGTGGAATGAACTTCCACGACTCCAAATAAAACGTCTGCCGTCTCAGTTGTTGCTCTGCTCAAGGGTACGCATTTGAGTAGAGTTCTTCCTGGCGGTGCTTACGGTGAGTGATATTCTGTTTGTGTAAGGCAAAGCTGACCATTCTCTCACCAACGACTAGGACACCATCAAATATCTTATGTGTTGTGTAGTCCAGAAAAGGTTCAGCGAGTCGGAATCCAATTGCTCAAAAGCACTCCCTAGTGAGTAATACCTCGTACAACTGAACAGTTGGAGTGAAGAATATTGGCATCTGACTCACTAGCGATCATTGTCCTTGCCAGATCACCCGTTATAATTTCAAACACACCACCGGGCTGCTCTCACATCCACAGTCAACAATCTACCGTAATTGGAGCGTCCTGCATCGACCAGTGACTTTACCTACCGCTAAGATGAAAATCATGGGGGTAAAGCCCCACAAAATCATGCGAGGTCATACAGACACGGTCCAAGGCATTGTGCGCCTGCCAGGTGGACGACGTATCATCACGTGTTCGAGTGACGGTTCACTCCGAATATGGGATCTAAAGAGCGGCAAACAGATAGGCAACGACTGGCGAGATTGGGGGGATGAGGGGGGGGTATACACCATCGCGTTATCTCCGAACTGCAGGGTAATTGCAAGTGGAGGCAGTGATAGGAAAGTGAGATTGTGGGACATCGAGACTGGGAAAGTCATCGCCAAATGGACCGGGCACAGTGATATTGTGTGGAGAGTGTGTTGGAGTGCAGATGGGGAGCGTTTGGCAAGCGGATCCAGGGATGGGACGGTAAGAGTATGGGACGTTGCAAATGGCCGTGGCCAGGCGGTGGGTTCAATCGACTTGAGGGCCGGGCATGACTACGTGAAAGTGACAGCGGTGATATACTCACCCGACATGACGATGATTGCGACAGGTAGATTGAACGACCATGCCATCAGAATCTGGGATTCGGAGACGTGCGAACTGCTCTCCACATTCACGGTCAATCACAAAGACGTGGTATTCAGTTTGGCATGGACGTCGGATCAAAGGAAGCTTATCTCCGGGTCACAGAAGGGCCACATTAGGATGCTCGACACCGCCACATGGCGTCAGACCGCTCTTCTGCTGGGTCACCAAGACATTGTTCATGCCATCTCGTTGTTTCAGAACGGTCGCCTTCTTGCAAGTGCATCATATGATAGGACAGCGCGTCTGTGGAATCTCGACACAAATCTTTCAATCGGACCACCCCTACAGCATGAAGATCATGTCTTTGCCATCGCCATTTCTACTGATGAAAAGCTGCTAGTTACGTGTTGCGGAAACAACGTGTACGTATGGGACATTCATACCATCATAAAAAATGCTGGTATTGAAGTCCTCTCGTCCATTCCTGATGTGAGTGTAAATGCAGCACCTACTCTACCCCATTAACGATGTCTGCTTTTACATTTGCCGTTAAATGGACTCGAACAGAAGGTATGGATCTCTATATAGTTGCTCTTGGGCCAAATCGGTACAGATCATGCTAATGCCTGACTCGCAGGTGGCAGTCGGAAATTCATTAGTGGACGTACGTAATGCGTCTGCCAAGCTTTCCGGTCATTGTAATATCGAACATTGTAGACAAACGCTACACGAGGTTCAGCCCGGCTTACTAGTAGGAAGAACGCCTTCCGACTACCGCAAGCCTTGCTTGGTGCGCGTGATGGTGTTCGGGTACGTCATAGCATTTAATTGGTCGGTTGTTGTGACCCTTGTGCTCAGTCCTCCGCGATGCCTGGCACCAATTTTCATTCCTCTGCGCGTCCTCACATCTTTCATCGCTCTCACCCCAGTGAAGCAACCGCACTCCAGCCACCCTCAAGTGTCTCTTCTCACTACTACTCTCGTGCCGCCCAATTTCCTGCAGCACAAAATGGAGAGGTATGTCTTACTAAGGTGACTTTCTGATCATCGTGGCTTATGATTTCTGTACAGACATGGTATGTTACTCAGCGACCAGATCGAGCTGACTATGAGGGGACAGGAGAGTGGACACGGTATACAGCAGGCACACGGTCACAACCCCCTATCACCATCGAGAATCCCACATGGTGGACTCGTTTGGTGTTTTTGATCTGCTGTGTATCTAGTAAACAACCCCAATCATGAGGATGTAGCACATAGGCACCTTCGTTATTCCGTTGATACAGCCTATATTTGGTGGTAATCCCGCTGTTATAAATTTGAGAGATTTAGGCATCCATGACAGCAGTAATGAGGCGCAAATGTTCCTCGCGCTATGGCTGATTCTTTGCGAGTCGTGGGTTGCTCAGCACACTGCCGAAGTCTCATGCAAACCATGAAGTAAGATTACGTGACTCCAGAGAGCATCCAATCATCGTAACTTCTGGAGACGAATTCTATGGAAGCGGACTCGAAGTAAGTAAAGTACTTCTGTCAAAGAGTATATCAAGACCGCCAAAATAGTGCCCGGGAAACGATATACTTAGGGGGGTGCGCGTAGCGCTTCGTCTACACCGCACGCGGACTACCAAGCCGTGAATAGGAGGATAAATAAGGCATGGCACCACCTTAGCATAGGAATTGACACTGCTTAACATCCACGACTCCAAACATCCTCCATCTGAGCTTCCAGGCAATCTCGTTCCAGAGTGCACCCTTATTCATTTCGTCTAAACATTGCCCACCGTAAGTTGTACCCGGGCGTTTGTGCCAGGAAAAGCTAACACTCTTGCCTCTCACAAAGGTCCGTTCAAATTCTCTAAGGACCCGGATCTGTAAACACTGTTGCATACAAATCCAGAAAAGTGAAGAGTCGAATCCCACAATAACAGACTTTCTCGTGAGTAATGCCTCGCGCACTTTAAAGATTGAAAAAGATTATTAGCTGTCGTCGGCAATCTTTGTCCTCCCAAATAACGTGTTATCATTCAAATATATCACCGAGCTGCTCTCGCATCCATCGTATCATAGTTGAGACACTCAATGCTAGCGCCGACAACGTCTTCCCCCACCGCTAAGATGTTAGCCGTACATCCCCACCAGACGATGCGAGGCCATAAACACTTGGTGCGAGGTGTTGCACACCTGTCCGACGGGCGACGGATAATGACATGTTCGAACGACAGCTCTATCAGGCTATGGGACATGGAGAGCGGCGCACAGATAGGGAAGGATTGGCGAGATGGGAGTGATGAGGAAACAGTGCTTACCATAGCATTATCTCCGGGCGGCAACATTGTTGCAAGCGGAGGCGGTGATGGGACATTGAGATTGTGGGATGTCGAGACAGGGAAAGTCATCGCCAAATGGACCGGACACACCGATGCTGTGTGGACAGTGTGCTGGAGTACAGATGGCGAACGTGTGCTGAGCGGATGTGAGGATGGGACGGCACGAGTTCTGGATGCCAAGAGTGGTGAAACAGTCCTAGGACCGATCAAGACCGGACACCAGTATGTGTATGCCGCGATATACTCGCCCGACACAACAAAGATCGCGACAGGCGGTTACAACGAGGACGGAATCAAAATTTGGGATGCAAGGACAAGCGACCTGCTCTTCACAGTCAAACACGAATATTCGGTATGGAGCTTGGCATGGACCTCAGATGGAAAGAAGCTCATCACTGGATCACGTGATGGTTCGATTAGGATATTTGACACCGCCACTTGGCAGCAGATCATGGTTCTGCAGGGTCACCAAGACCCTGTCAAGGCCCTCTCTTTATTTCACAACGACCGCCTTCTTGCGAGTGGATCATGGGACGAAACAGCGCGACTGTGGAACCTTGACACGGGCCTCGCAGTCGGTTCACTCCTACATCATGAGGACAACGTAGACGGTGCAGCCATTTCCGCTGATGGAAAGCTACTAATCACCAGTTGTTGGGACAACAACGCGTATGTATGGAACATTGACATCATCCTGAAAGAAGCAGGCCTTGAAGACCTCCAGTCCATTTTAGATGTGAGTGTAAGCTCATCGGCTACTCCATTTTTATTGACATTGTTCGCTCTCAGGTGCCGCGAGATGAACTCGAACAGGAGGTAAGTGGCGTGTTTGTCGACTTTGTTAACAATTCTAATATGGAGATTGTAGACCGATGCTGCGCGACGTCCAGCCCAGATTGAGCATGCCCGTCGGTTACAACGAGGCTTTTTTGACTCGCGAGACGGTGTTCATGTACGTTGTCGTCATTCAATTAATCAGTTCTTTTTCTGATGTCTGTATTCTCAGTCCTCCGCGATGCCCAGCACACATCCCCACTCATCTACACGCCCCCGTGCTCTCGCACCCTCCTCAGCATCACGTCCATATGCCTTCCTCAGCCGTTTCTCCTCGTTCTTCTATCACTCTCAGCCCAATAATACGCGTGAATCAATAGAACACCAACATAGCCAAAGTCGAAATATCGCCTCTCAGCACAGTCCTAGTCCTGTCAAAGTTGCTGTAGTACGGGATAAACAGGTATATTTTTCTTGTGCGGTTTCTTTTTCGATCGCCAAAGTGCAATGACTCCTGAACAGGCATTGTATGTTACCCGGCGGCCAGAACGTGTTAGCGACCAGGCGAAACGCATCAAGGACCCCACATGGCGAACTCGTTGCATTTTGTTCATATGTTGCATATTTGCTCGAGATGCGAATGGTGCTTAAAACACCGATGGTCATCAATGGAGGCTCAGCGACTTTACAACCGTTCTTCGAGTTCTTTTGCACCGTCAATTGTCATCGATGTTTCTCGATATCCCAGGAATAACCTTTCATGTACTTCATCGTGCGTTGTACACCAGCAACTCGTATGCTAGTGGTCAATGGTCGGTCGAAAAAATCCTGGGAAACGATGTATAGTTAGTCGGATGCGCGCAGCACCACGGCCTGATCACGAACTTCTCGTTCACTGTGACAGTACTCGGACTGCTAATTGTAAAGTGAAACATAAATAACGCGCCTCAGCAGATAACTCGACATTGCCTAACATCCACAAAACACCCTGTCTCAGCTTCGAAGCTCTCATTCAAGAGGAGCGCATCCGTGTTAAATTTGTCTGTTGGAATGTTGTCTGAGGTGAGTCGTACCCTCATCCTATCCAAAGTTCCAAGGTGGCTGCTCTCGCATACAATCAGCCGTAGTTGGGACCGCCAGGATACACGTCCGGCGGACCAATCGCAACTTTAGTCAAATCAAGGGCACCACGGTGATGTCCTCCCCTGACACAACAAAGACTGCAACCAGTAGATACAACGAGAACGCCATCAAAATCTGGGATGCAAAAGCAGAGGAGCTCACCACAGTCAAACACGAAGAAACAGTGTTTGACATGATCCTTAGATCTAGATGAAAATAAGCTTATATCTGGCAGAAACCTTCATGGAATCTTTCCATGACTGAGAGGTGGTGGTAACGGGTAACTTAGAGTAGCTTTACATATACAGTCATAGTTCTAAGTTTATACACCCTTTCAAGCTTCCTCAGGAATCAGCCATGTCCGCAATTTCGAATCAGTGATTTAAAAATTTTGGACCGACTTTGAATAGGCACGTGATCCAACAATTGGTTGAATGCTTTCAACTTCACTACCATGCGTCTGCAATATGACAACTTGAACTCGGGCGTTACTAGTAGCCCCAGTGCTTCAGATAGCACAGCATTGTTATCTAATACATAGGACGCATACAGGAAGTATTGGCACCGTGACATGCTGCACATCACCAGAACACTGCCCTGGCACGATCCGCCGTCGACCATATTAGTTTTAGACCCTCAGGATCAAGAGTCGCTTAAAATCTGATATCTGAGCGACAGTCCTTACCCTGAGCGTACCCCACTAGTAGGCGCTTCTGTCAGGCAAAGTTGACCATTTCCTCGGACGCTCAAAAACATTTCAGAATTCTCCAAGAACGCAAGGCTGCCTCATATATCGTTCGAAAGACACCCAGCAAATCAGAATCAAGTCTATTTCTCGTGAGTGGTACCTCATGCACCTCAAGAGTTGAAGTGGAAAAATATTGTCACTCACGCGCTCCTGCAGATAAGACGTTGTTTTCAAATACACCGGACCCCATATTAGCCGTGGCTGAGGCTCACCATGTCTTCACCCACCGCCGAGATACAAATGAAGCCAGTGACAAAGGCCCGCCAGGTGATGCAAGGCCATTCCAGAGGGGTCCGCAATGTTGTGCACCTGCCCGGCGGGCGACGAATCATCTCATGTTCAGATGACGGCTCACTCCGACTATGGGACCTGGAGACTGGCGCACAGATAGGCAATGACTGGCGAGATGTGGGAGATGAAACGGAGGTATTCATGACAGCATTATCTCCCAATGGCAACATCATTGCAAGCGGACACAGCGATGGGATGGTGAGATTGTGGGACGTCGGGGGGGAGGGGGTCATCGCCAAATGTATCGGACACACTAGTCCTGTGTGGGCATTGTGCTGGAATGCAGACGGTGACCGTATGGTGACCGGAGCAGAAGACGGGACAGTAAGAGTGTGGGAAGTTGAGAGTGCAGAAACAGTCCTAGGTCCAATCGAGAGCGGGCACGAGTATGTGCACACGGTGATATACTCACCTGACAAATCAGTCATTGGGACAGGTGGATTCGCAGACAGTGCAGTAAAAATCTGGGATGCCGATACAGGCGAGCTACTCTTCACAATCGAGCACGATTACGAAGTTTGGAGCTTGGCATGGACCTCGGATGGAGAGAAGCTTATCTCCGGGTCAGGGGATGACTCGATTGGGATATTCGACACCGACACCTGGCAGCAAGTTGCCACTTTGGAGGGTCACGAAGGCGCTGTCCTCGCCATGTCCTTGTTTCAGAATGACCGCCTCCTTGCGAGCGCATCATGGGATCAAACGGCACGTCTGTGGGATCTCGATAAGAACCTCCCAGTCGGTCTGGCCCTACAACATGAAGCTGATGTTATTAGCGCAGCGATTTCTGTCGATGGAAAGCTGCTAGTCACCAGTTGTGCTGACAATAATACATGGGTATGGGATATACACACCGTCCTGAAAGATGCTGGCCTTGAACATCTCCTATCCATTCCTAATGTGAGTGTTAACACATGAACTACTCTACGTCACCGACAATGTCCGCTCTTACGTGCCGCGAAATGAACTCGAACAGAAGGTATGAAGCATTTCGCTGTGTTACTGCTCTTTGGTTTTGATCATGCTAATCTCTGACTCGCAGGTTGCAGCTGGGAAGTCGTTGATAGACGTGCGTGACCTTGTCTGCCAAGCTTTGCAATGATTTAATGTTCACATTCTAGGCTAATGCTACGCGACGGCCAGACCAGCTTGAGCACGCCCGTCGACTCATACCACGAGGTTTTTTTGGTGATGCGCAAGATGGCGTTCATGTGCGTCATAAGCGTCATCATATCGGTCAGTTCTTTGTCTAACATCTGTGTTTAGCCCTCTGTTACGCCTGGCAATCATTCTCGTTCCTCTACATGCAGGCGCCCTCTCCCACCATCCTCGTCATGGCGCCCACGCGCCCTCCTCGCTCACTTCTCCTCGCTCTTTCACAGTTCTCCACCCAACACCAATGAACCAGTGGAATTCCAACAACGCTCAAGGCGAAGTATGCCCTCTCAGCACATTGACAGTCCTCATCCTGTCGAAGTTCCTGCAGTTCGTGACAAAGAGGTATGTCTTCTTTTTTTTTCGATCGCCAAAGTTCAATGATCTTTGTTCAGACATTGTTTGTTGCTGGACGGCCGGAACGCATTAGTGACATGGTAAAGCGCATCAAGAACCCTACATGGTGGACTCGTTGCGTCTTGTTCATCTGCTGTGTATCTATTCCTCATGATGGTCAGACACCCCTGATGGTCAAGCCACTGGTGGTGCTCGGGGCTCCGGTGATCATCAATACAGCTCCAACGCATGTAGAATGCACCACCCATATGTATCACCTACGGCACCGTCAGACCCTGGGTCACTCTCAGAGCCGTATTTTCTTCATGTGTGCAGATTTCGGATGTATCGCCTGGAATGCTTTCGATTCATCAGCGGCAACTGGTCTTGAGAGACCGAACAGCGAACTAAATGTATCTTCAATTTGGATACAACTGGCAATAACTTTGACATCATGCGGTGCAGTGAGTACTATACAGAACAAAAGCGAACGTACGTCCGGAACAAAGCAATGCAATCAAAATGTCCTTTTGTTCCTCTCAAAACGCACAACACGATGCAACATCAATATCAAAAACATCTTCATACAGGGATTCATGATGTCCGAGTACAGGTTCCAAATGGCCTCACTCTCCTGCAAACAAGCGCACCAGCATGTAGATGGTCGAGCCAAGGAAGCGAATGACTAAAAGAGATGATTTATCAGTGATGGATGAAAAGAGAGGGTTCTTCTGACATACACGCAAGTCCAGCTACCGAAAAGAGTATGAATGCCATATACCCGTTCGCCGCTGAACTTCCACTACTTGCAGCCGCCCTGCAATTCAAAAGGTAAGCGAGCTCCAAGAATGGCCGATGCATTCCTTTTAAAAACTTACGTTATAACGGCTGCCAGAAGGGCCTGCCAAAAAAAATCATAGTTGAAAAATGGCTCGATACACTCATCAGATAGCACTCACGTTGCTCAAAGTCCAAACCAGTAGCACGTTTGTCCTAAACGTCTTGTAGTAGTCTTCTTGCTGCGTCGCTGGATCGGGCTTGGACTCCGCTTTTGGTGCTTTCGATGACAGAACATGTATAGCATCCTCATAGGCTGCATTGATATCCGTCTCAGCCGTAGGCACCGCTACCTCGACTTCGTTCTTGTTGTCGCCCGTGCCCGCGCTGACAACACCGAGATCGGTGGAAACCTTGTTGTCCCCTTTTGTTCCCCACGACACATCATGCACGTTGGCAAACTGGTTTTTGTTCCGTCAGCGACCGATATCATGCGCAAGGAAAAATGGATGGAACGAGTGACGTACTGCATAGACGTTCAAGACGGCAATGTACGACGGTGCCATGAGCAAGTATTGGATGAAGGAAGTGACCATATGCCACGGCTCAAACTTTCAACGATCATCAACGTCAATAAACATCGAGCAAGCACATTATAACTCACGAAGATCAGGGATGAGATAACATACAGCCCCAGCGTCGCAGCCAACGAGAGTACAACATCCGTAAGGAGCGAATTCGTGAACAAATCACTCGCTTGAATCGCTCGCCCTTCGCTCTGCGCAACACTCTGGAGACCCTTGTACGCCAACAAAAACGCAGCGACAGTCATATAGATTGTGATGAAGCCAAATCCAATGAATGCGAGTGTGTAGCCCCATTTTGAGCCTTGCGGCCGGTTGCCGAGCGAGAGAAGGAAGCACATGATGAGCAGCCCGAGATAGAAATAGTTGAGAATGAGGTTAAGAATGTGGACTTGGGGAACGTAGGGTTCAAGCGCTTTGGAAAGAATGATAAAGGCGATGTAGTAGTTGCCCTGATTCGCGTGAGGTGAGATGTATGATGGCGCGGATAAAGGAAGGGGCTTACTAGAGAAAACCATGAAAAAATGAGGTTGTACAATTGATAGACCATCTCGATGTGGATCCAGAACTTGCGCATGAATGTATGCGAGGAACGATAGAGATAATGGAAATGAACGGTAGAGTGTATGGCGGCGAAGAAAGAACCGTTAAGCCAACGGCGTCTTTGTGAAATCAATTCGGGGACCTATAGGAAAAGGTCAGCGAGCATTGCACCAGGACTTCACTCAAACTGACCTGGTCAGGAACATCAGTCACGGCATAGGCGGACTTGACGTAGTGCAGAATCCATGATCCCCCACGTTTCGAGACCAGCTCCCAACACAATATCTCGACAGGTATCAGCCAGACGTTATCTTATTCAACTTCATACTCACCCGATCCTCAGCCAGGTACATGTTTGCCGTGAAAATATCCGCGCCTGCACCATGCATCTTCTCGCCTAAGAAGTATTTCTGCAGTGGTCCCTCTCCCATCTGGTCATTTTGCAAAGCGATGTACCTGTATGCGCTAAACGCGCCAGGCAACACGGTGATGTAGCCGAACACGCTCTCTAATGGTTTATCAAGAATATTCGACATCTTATACTCGAAGTTCTGCGCCGCGACAAGCGGGTTGATGAGGTATTGTCCGTACTTTCCCTTCAGGGCGACGATCTCACCGCATGCGCCGCCGACATTCGAATTGATATCGAAGGCTTTCCAGAGATGGTAGATCGAGGTGGGGCCGGGCATCGTACCAACGTCGAGTAGAACGCACACATTAGGCTGCAGAATTGGACCGAAGGCGTTGAAGAACCAGCGATGCGAGTTGATCTTCTTTTGATTCTTCTCCTTGAGGCAGAAGAGTATCTGTACTGGGACGACGCCTTTCTCGGCGCCTTCAATTTTCATCGCAGGAGATACCGATACTAAGAGCGCGTTAGGATTGGACGGACTGCCAACGGTGACACATACTTTGCGTGGTGTACTCGTATATATGTGCTGCGACGGGTTTGCCATTGACGATGTTCTTCTCTATGATCAATGACAGTACACATTGCCAAAATTAAAGCGCACCTTTGCAATGCCGTCCTGATATGCTCCCATAGCAGCAATAACACTCAACGTCCGGGAATCGATTTTCTGCCGTCCATGACAAATGATACATACTGCGATATTCTCAATGACGCCATGCATGGAACGGCAGAATAGCTCCTCGTCTTCATTATACATCGTCATAACAATAAAAAGTTCAGTTCTTCGTGGAGGATCGTAATGCCCCTGGCGGAGGGTGAACCCAGAGCTCATGAAGTCGTTCGGATCGCATGTGGCGGCAGAGTAGCGCATGTGCATAAACTCGCGCTCGTTGCGTAGGGCGCACATATCCAACAGCTTCGTGGGTACCGCGGAGTCGAGCACAAAGTTACCGTGGAAGAGTCTAGGTGCGTTAAGGAGGGAAGAAAAATATTGAAGGAAAGGACACTCACTCAATCTTCTTGATGGTCTTGTACCGCCGGGGTACTCGCTGCGGTATACGTCCGTAGCGGATGTTAGTTTCTGAGCGAGCATCAGAAGTGGCCTCATCATAGCTTCCAGGAACGGGAGCTGCAGCATAATGACTATTTCGTTGCAGAAGTGGCATATCGCCCAAGTCGTTGTCTTCGCGTTCTACCATCTCATAATCGAACCCCGACTGCGGTCGTGTAGTGGCGGGTGAGTTGTCGAAAGGGCTATAATGAACATGAGGTGTGAGATAGTCTGTTTGTGGCTGCAGTGAAGGTTGTTGCTGGTATGGATCTGGCAATGATTGGGGAGGAAAGGAGGCAGGTTGGGATTGCGGTGTGAGGAAAGGGTCAGAGTGGTGATACTGGTTGGGATCGTACGGCTGATGTTCGTATTGAGGGTCGGGCTGCTGCGGGTTGTAAGGGTCATACTGCGGTTGTTGATCATAGGGATTGGGTGTTTGAGATGGGTGAGGGTTGTAGCCATCGTTGTAGTGTCCCCGTTGCCCTTCGTCAGCCTGTGACCACGAGGACGGCGTGTTAGTTGTTAGACGCCTCTGAATCGAACGAGATACACGCACCTCATAATATCTAGACATTGGAATTCTGGCCCTCCTAAATGAGCGAGCAAAAGAAGGTTTTGAACAAAAGGCTAGGCTAGACTAATATATGAACTTTGAGGCAATTGAGTTCTCAAGCGCAGCGGCGCGCAGCCAAGCAACTCCAAATCCTGTGCTCGCAATTTTGGACCGGTAAGGCACAACCTCCGACTCAATATTAAAGGTGCGCTATCTCATGCTAACTCATCTCTTTCTCCCAAATCTCTATTATACCTCCCCCACTTGCTTTCAGACCACCAATCATGATCAAGTCCCCTGTAGCAAGCAGTGCATTAACCTTGTTCACAGCCGTCGTTGCCTTAGTCCACTTCGCCACCATATTTAACTTCCCACCCACAGCCGACGCGCCAATTTCATGGAGTGTAACACTTCCTAGCAATGTCGATGTCAAAAGTGCTCGAGGTCCGATGAACGTCCTGTAGGTTGTAGTGCCTGAGTTCCCATGCCCACAGTATGGCATTAACACATACAGAGCAGCTATAGGGCCGTGCCCAACATCCACCATGAAACCTTCATCTTGCTTTAATCCCTCCCACTTCCGCCGTTTCTTTTTAACTGAGGCGCCAGCCGGCACTCCTGACATCTTTTCTCCACCGATGCCTATCCACACCCGTCCATCAGCGATTCCCGCAGCGAAGACGCCAGAAGATGACACGGCAGACGATAATATGAATGGCGGAGACATCGAAACCCCTGAAGACGGAGGAGACGTCCCTAAGACAGCAAAGATTAGAAATGAGCGACAGCCGAATACTTCAAAGTCAAACTACCCAAATCGAACCGTGACAATATAGTCCGTTGGTGGAAGTCGTGATGCAGCAGACTAGAGTCGTATCCACCACTGACAAGTTCACTCGGACGATCCGGGATGAATTTCACAGTTCCACAGATCTAGACCATCGTGAGCGAGGTAGCATGGACTTGAAAAACGATAGACACAAACGTTGCCATGACTCGTCCTCATGCACGTCACTTGTTTGGTAGAAAGATCGACAACGCCGACTGTCCCAGAGTCCAGACAAAAAGCCAATTGACTGCATTTTTGATTACGCGAGAGCTTGCTGATAATGATCAGTGCGAAAATATGAAGAATGGTGTTTCGCCCTATACCTCGTTCACCACGTCGTCATCATCGGTACCCAGTTCCAATGTCAATGTCGCGTCATCCTTTGCAAGGATCATCTTCTCCGTGTCCATAGTAAAACGTAGGGCCTGTAGGTTCATCAGACGATGAAGTTATCCCAAACTAGTAGGGCGGCGCCACTACTACTTGCAGAGACATACGTGACGATCGGATGCAATCCATATGTCCCCAAGGCCACCTGTACTATGCGGCATGCATACAATAGATGATACATCCTCCAATCCTCTGATAGCCTTCGCGACCCTCAAAGTCTCTTGATTGTATACACGAACAGATCCATCATCTGTTCAAAGTCAACATGATGTGCACGGGATCTGAGGTCGATGCGTAGCTACCTGATCCTGCCAAGAAATGGTTCGACGATCCGTGGGTTAGACATGAGACCGGTGCAGGTAGTTGCAGCGTTCGTTGAGAAATGTATGGTGTCTCCTCCATCACGATGAGAGCATGTACAGTATGTTTTGTTGCAAATGAAACTGCAAGTCCATATGGTTTGAACTTTGAACAATTTGAGCTCGAAGTGACTTCGAGGTAACTTCGCTTTACTCCGAAAACGCGTGACCGATCGGCGATATCAATAATATCTAATGTTATTATTAAAAACGTATTTCGCTACAGCCGAACGATACAAGGTGCCTCCCATGCGGCCTTCGGCGAAATATCCAACAATTATTCATTTGGGCGGGGACAGCCAAAAGCCACTCGACCTGGATCTAGACCCGACAGCCGTCTTGCATATTTGATTGGATCACGTGGGAAGTTACCGGAAACCCCAGTTCGACTGACTTCAATTGCATTGAGGTCTGTCAAAGTGCACACAATTTACACTTCGATTCGTTTCAGTTCACTTCGCGACAACACTACTTTCGTCAGAAGGCGTCAGCAGAGCAGCAGAAGCTACTAACGGAACGACTACACTCGAACAAATTATGGCGACACCGAGTGCGACTCTAAATGCTCCCAAATCAATTGATGATCTCAAGCAACTACTTCGTGATGATCTCAAGGTTAAAGTTGCAGGTCAGCCTAACAGTTGCCAGCTGCGTAAGCCTGATGTTCATATCCTCCTACAGGCATAGATGGTGCACCCCCTGCCTTTTGACCATTGCATCAGTCGGTTGCTGATTGTCTTCTTCTCTTAAGTGGATGGTGTCCTCAGAGGAAAGTTCATGGTGCGTTTCTTACCGAGTTCATTCATCCTCATTGATATCGAGTCTATCATCCGCAGTCCAAAGACAAATTTCTGAGCGCCGCTGCTGCGGAAGGGTTCGGCTTCTGTAGCGTGATTTTGTACGTCTCGTCTCATTACATCACCCATTCGATTTCGCGATACGAATTACTTTATAGTGGCTGGGACATGCATGACACGGTCTACACTCAGGAACTATCTATATCGAATAGACAAAACGGTTACCGCGACATGGTGGCTGTGATTGACTTATCGACGTATCGTCGCATACCTTGGGAAAATAATGTACCTTTTTTCCTGGTCTCGTTCTTGGATCCGGTCACTTCGGCGCCCATATGTGCGGATCCTAGAGGCGTTCTGCGCAAAGCCTCCGACAATGCGGCTGCTCATGGCATGACATGCATTGCTGGTGTAGAATTTGAAGTAAGTAAAATCAATTAACCTATGCAAGATTCTAAACGGACTGTCATACTTTAGTACTTCAATTTTAAAGGTTCTTCCTTCAAACTCTCCGTCCTATAGGATGTGATTTTATAATATCCAGAAACCCCTGAATCCGTGGCTGAAAAGAAGTTCACTCGGCTTCAGCCGTTAACTCCCGGAAGTAAGCAAAAGCACCCGTTGTCCACTTGTTGTCTGACGAAAACCCACTGTAGTGCATGGATATAGCTTACTGCGTACTCAGCTGAACCAAGATTATTTCCATGCATTATTCGACGAGAGTCTGAAGTTTGGCATAGAAATAGAAGGGCACCGTACGTTGATTCGTCACCCACGGTAACAGAGCAGCGATGATGAAAACCAACCCTCCTACAGATACCGAAACGGGTCCAGGTGTTCTCGAGACTGCGCTTGCTTATACTTCGGCTTTGAGAATGGCAGACAATGCTATTTTGTACAAGTTCTTGGCGAAGAGTGTAGGGCTGAAGCATGGAGTCCTCCCAAGTTTTATGGCCAAACCATGGGGCAATGTGAGTCGAATCGCTGCGGAGTATATGGGAATCTCATCGGTTACTTCAGCTACCAGGTTGTAGCGGGTATGTATCACTATCTCATTTTGACCTCTTTTGACATTAGTTCAGACATATACATGTATCGCTTAAAGATGGAGAAGGTCGCAACGCGTTCTCGCTTTCAGATGTCGACCGTCAGCACGGACGGCCTAATGCAGCATTCGAGGACACAAGATACCTAAGTCAAGATGGAGAGTACTTTTTGGCCGGCGTATTGGATGGCCTTCCTGATGGTAAGCTTCATGTCCCGTTAGGACGCATGCAGACGCTAAGCTAAACACAGTGATGCCTATGGTGAGTGGTCCATGCTCTCGCTGATTTGATTCTCACCTGACAAACCACGGAAGCTTGTCCCTACGATCAACGGCTACAAACGTCTGGTAGGTGGCGAAGCTTTCTGGGCTCCTAATGCAGTCACATACGGGTACGATTCTCGTGCGGCTTCCGTTCGCATAATCTCACCGCCATCGGTGTCGCCGTCCGCGACGAGGCTTGAAATTCGTGTTCCCGGTGCTGACATGAATCCTTACTTTGCCATGAGCGCCATCTTCCAGCTGGGCATGCGAGGTATTCGCAAACAACTCAAGCTCACTACGCCAACCCTCTCTACTTACCAGAGTGACCCGGCCAGAAAGAAAGAGGTGAGTTAGTAAATGATAGCACACCATCACATCGCTAACTATGTGCCATTAGGTCGTTATGCTTCCTTGTTCACTGGAGGAAGCGACCAAAGCAATGATGAGGCCTAACAGCATTGCGCGCGAAGTATTTGGAGACGAATTTGTCGACCACTTTGGAGGTACGAGGCAGCACGAGGTGAAACTTTGGAATGAGGCGATTACAAACTGGGAAGGTAGGCAATGACCATCCACTTTTCGCTTCGCGTATTGATCACGCGTCGTAGTGGAAAGATACCTCGAACTAGCGTAAGAAATATGAACTATATCGTATGTATAGGCTCCTTTATTGTTAGATCTGACAAATTATGCAACCTCCCTGATTGCGACGGTATGGAAACATCACTGCAAGTATTGGCATACTGCATTCTGCAACGACACTCCTTTCAGATGTGCTAGACGTTGCCTTGAGTTCTCCCGCGAAAACTGTGTGCATGATAGTTAATCGTTGAAGAGGTGACAGACTACCAACGTTTCTCAAATTCTTCCTTTGTTACCAGGTGGTCGGAATTTCGAAGGGGCGAACTTATGAACGGCAGCAGGCTACGCCGCGTCAGCTAATAACTCCATTCCCCTGTGGTTGCGAGCCACAGTTGTTGGGGTATAAAATCTCGTCGAACAGTTGAACTTAGGATGGTGTCGATTCCTTCTTGAGAACGATTCGCCACCTAATCACTTATGACAATCTGGGTTATGAATATGATTTGGGGAACTTATGACCATTATGAAGCGGCAGACCAGATGAAACCTACAAGTTCTAAAGGCAACATTGATTTGCACGTCTGATCATGAAGCTTCCTCTGCGCCGGGGTGACCGCCTACAGCTGCCCAGCAAAAATGTCCACATCCAGCTGCGCACAGATGACCCGCCAGCGTCCTTTCCCACTGGCCTTCAAAACTGGCGACCTCCTGCTCTTCCCCACCATCATCATCTCGTTCTCTAGTCAGTGAACGCCCCCGTGTCGATGAACTGGCTAGAATATCGACCATCGGGCGATCCATATAATATCGCCTGTAGCACTCTTGATGTCCTCCATGCGTGCAAACAGAACATTGGAAAAGAAGTGTGCGAACGGGTAGATGACTGATGAAAAAAATGGGCTTTCAATGTATAGTACGAAGATGCTTCACTCACCATATCGAACACTTCACCACGGCACTTTTGCATGTCGTACATAGTGCATGGGCCCCTTTCATTGTAGCAGATGTTCGGGAGCGCGAAAGAATGGTTTGTTTTCGACACCGTCCGCAAGCAGTGTAAATAACGGTTTCGAGCTAAAGTGTAATCATCAGCCTTGTTTCTCAATCATCCGTGTGAGCATGAACCCACCCTAGTGGTCTTGTTAACATCTTCAAAATCGGTGTATTTACGCAAGTAGGTAGCGCAGGTATGCAGTCGAAGGCGCATTAGGAGTTCTTGTGGGTGTCAGACCGGTAATCGTACTAGGTAAACACTCAAGCTCACCAATATATGCTTCTAGAAACTGCAAACATCTCCTACGGCTGATCTTCAGTTCCTTGGCTGCGATGAGCGCAAGCATAGCGCACATCTGAACATCACCCTGATCGACATTACATCATTAGTATACGAAATCACTTGCACGTAATCCCTCACCGCTTCTGCGAACGCTTCGACCGCGTCACGAAGTGTACTCCAAGCTAGCTCGCGGAGTTCAGCTTCTTCTCCCGTCACAACGCGACGCTGAGATTCAGTCATGTCACACCATGTTTGATAAGGGACTGATTCTGCGTCCGCACGTGCTGCATCCTCATCATGCTGTTGCAGCTCCTGTTCGCGGACAGATCCAGCAGTAACTGTGCGAACGCTGCTATGGCTCGCCTGCTCCACTTGATTAGGACTCTCGGACACCGACAGTAGCACTGGCAATGGTGACGGTGACAGTGTCGGTGACGGTGAAGGTGACGGTGGCGCAGCAAGAACAGCAACAGTAGCACTCCTCGTACGACTCTTCATCCGCTTGGCAGCAGAGTTCTTTCTGGGTCGTGTCCTTGTTACAGAAGCTGATTTGACCCTGACTTTCCGTGGCCTGGTACTAATCTCCGAGTCGCGACCGCTATCATTTCCCCCGTCGGTATCAGTCGATCCAGGCGATGGACTAGCCTCGTCGTCCTCACGTTCCTTAGCACCATCATCATCCTCATCTTCTGTCCAACGCTGCCCAGCGAGTCGAGAGAGCGGACTTGGATGCACAGGACCAGTTCGAAGCATACTGAGACTCCTCGACTTCGACATTGTAGGCTGCTGATAAACCTCAGGCGGCACATCCATCTCATTCTCACTATGACTGTCCCGTGCATCAACACCATTTTCGCCGCCATCTGACGAATCCGAGTCATCCAAGGCGCCTTCGCCCACGTGGCGGAGGCTCCGGTCGCTCGTAGTGGCACTAGGTGTGCTGGGGCTCTCGCTGTGGACTGCGGACGCGCGACCATACATAGACGGTCGCCGTGCATGTCCATGCGCCAGTGCCGCATTGGAAATAAGAACGGATGGACGGCGAGGTGTCAGCGAAGCGGGAGTCATCACGGCCGAAGGCGGGAGTGGAAGTGATGGCGGAAGGGAAGTGGGAATATGGCGGGGTGATGAGGATCTAGACGATGGGGGTGTTAGATTTCGGGGATTTGGAGGAGGGTTGGCTGAGGGTAATGCTTCTCGTTCCCCGGCACGTTCTCTCGATGCGGAGGTTCCGCTGCTGTTATTCGACCTAGACCGCTGACCCGGGGGGAAAGGTTGAGGGTATGCCTCACCGGCGGTACGTGACTGAACGGAGGAAGTCGAAGCAGGACGTGTCTGTTGGGTCATCTTGGGGTTAGACTCTAATGATGCAGCACGGTTTGAGGGGGGTTTTGAGGTGGAACTCAACACATTAGATCCAGAGATTGTGCCAATGGTGGGAATGGCAGCAGGGGCTGAATTACAGTGAATGAGTTGACTGATCTGGTGATGAGGTGGAGCGGGTTTCGTGGACTCCGGAATGACGTCAACGAGCAAAGAGCCAAGAAGCAGCCATATTTGTGCCGCGCGCATGCTTCCCGCTTGAATAGACACCTACAACCTGTTTTCACTCAATCACGTTCGCGACATGAGAAGAGCACTAACCTCGGCATTTTCCTTACAGACGGTGATCCTGTCTCCCCCATCGGATTCGACAAGGTACTTTCTTGCAAGATGCTCAAACAGTCCTCCAGATTCTGGATCTCGAAGCCCTGCGCGTACATACATACCCATATTCTGCAAAACGGGCATGCGAGACTTGTCACCAAGGCGTTTGAGTGTGAGCTTTCGCTCAGGAAGCACATGACGTTTGTCAGGGTGACTGCATCACGAAAGATGAAGATAAGAAAGTAGCGGTGACACAAAGCGGAGGGCACATACATATCATCATAGGGCACTTCCCATCTGGTTCTCCTGTCTGAGACAAAAGCCAGCGCTCCGTCGGTATCGCCGCCGATACCAACATTCCAAGTCAAGGCCATGCGCGGAACTGCGTCAATAGGGCGTACAGACCGACGCAAGTCGACTTGAGCAAATGTTCCAGATGCATGTTGGACCCAAAGTGCATGCGAGTCGCGGAAAATGGCATCTGCGTACAGGGGAGTTCCCAATAATGAAGTTCGCCACGATTTAGGGTCTTACCTGTCACGCTGCCCTCTGACGCGCTCGCTTCAACGGTCCATTTAGCAATCCAGCCGCGTCTTACGTCCCATATCTCTACAGCATCTCCGACAGTACCGTTACCTTTGGGATCCTTGTCTTTGGTAAGCTCTATGAGAGAAGCAGAGGCATTGATGAATGATGGTGTGGCGGCCTGTAGTCGAGGGCTGGCCAGTAGCTCTGCGCCACTCCCACCGCCAAAGTCCTCATTGGAGACGACTGCGATCTCGGTGGGGAACTCTGGACGCCAGAGTACTCGGCGCACGGGGACTGACGGATGCAGGGTATACGTAGGTTGGTGCGAAATATGGACGGATGTGTCAGATGACTTGAGGTCCCAAACCTGCACACCGTCAGAAAATATTGTGCAGTTGGAGTAATGAATCAACGTGCTTTGACAGTATGGTCCAAACCTCCGCTGACTATCCAGCTCCTATCGGCACCAACCTCATCACCAACATTGTTAGTGCCCGAGGTGCTACACCAGTCCAGTGCAAGAATGGGACCTGCATGTGCTACAGGCAATCTGTCGAGCTGACCTCTCTGGCCCATTTTGAGATCCCAACGATAGATGGAACCGTTGTCGAGACCTACGACAGCTTGGAGTGGATTGGAGAGACACGGTGAGAAGACAAGAGAGCGAACGGAGGTTGGATGGTGAATCTTCATCAAGGACTTGGTCATGTCTCGAAGGTCCTACGACAATAGTGAGCCACTGGGGAAGCCAAAACATGGCAAGCACTCACCCAGACACGCATGTCACCATCAGCAGAGCCAGTAACGCAATAGTACGGTACTATAGATGAGCAGGACAGCTTATGAATCGAACGGATATGATTCTTTGTCTTCCTTTCTAACGGTGTTTGAGATGCAACATGTCACACGAGACGAGCATACGCACCGTACTTGGCGTTGCCAGCCTTGTTAAGGTCCCACATAATGAGATCCCCATTGCGGGCACTGGTGAGGATTTTGTTGTCATAGCCTGCAAGAAAAATGGAGCGTTGGATATGATAGTATATGCAACTACTTACTTCCATGGCACCAGGCAACATCAGTGCTCGCACTATCAATCTTCAAGCCACTTCCATCCCATATATTTCGTGACGTTTCGATACGATGGCTGCCGCGACCAGTAGAGGCCCTCTGATCGTTGTTGATAGTATCTTCTGGATCAGACAGACGCAAGATACGGAGGGCTACGAAGGTAAGTCTCAACAACGCGCCAATGTTGTGCTACACGAGATATTTGGAAGGTGGCTCACATTCTCGTCCTGCAACAACACACCTTAGACCATCTTCACTCTTCGCTATCGTTCCTCCACCACTGGTGGTTGCACGGTGCAAACGGATATTTCTGACTGGTCCTTGGTATCCGTGCTTGCGTGAGTCCGAGTACAAGTCCGCCGTATAACCTGTAAGAGGTATTGGTGCTGGCGAATTCAGTGTCGACGAACGTCTAGGAACTGTTGATTGCATGTCCGAGTTCGCTGTCCTCGTTGACGAAGCAAACCGGCTTTGCCTACCATTTTAGGTTGGAATTTCGTTTATACCAATTTGGCAATCGTCTAGCCTATTCTTTCGCATTGAATGGCACATGGCATGGTCTATTCTTTCAGTGAACGTTTCGAATGACTGGCAGCATCGTGTCTGGCTTTGTAGATTGCAGATACGCCTAGAACAGGATGAGCTCAAAGTAACGTCGCAAATTGTGCATCCCTGTTCATTCTAATCGTCGTGCACTGCTAGCCTCAACTTGGGACTCGTCCGAGTCCCCACAGGCACTGCCAACTCCGGATCATTATTAAAAGGCCATGTTATGGTCACATCTTTTCTTACCGGTATCACAGGGTCTTCATTTCTCGAAATACTTGCATAAGAATCCGACTTGCTTCTCGAAATTCCAGGCTCCAAGTAGAGCAAGCAAGTTGCGCCTGTGATGAACGTGGTCAAGTGTTATAAATCTAGTAAGTGTACTCGACGCAGTGATGTCACAGCCCTGCCCACCATCGCAAACCCCTCCATGATGAGCCCTCAATTCCTCGCCCACATATTCAAGATACTAAAGATATGGCTTTCACGACTTACACGTCGCTCCGCACGTTTATTCTTCTCTTTCTTATCTTCACTCCTCCACTTTACCGCCGGTCCTTCGACTTGGAAGCTCAATGATCGGCAGACTCATTTTTATACCGGAGCTCCGCAAGGCGATATCGCAGGAAATGATCTACTCATTTCCTCGAGTCTCCTGCCTCCTGATCAAGGACCTCAAGAAGTGGTAGGGGCTCTATCTCCTTCAGATGACCCTTATTTAAGCGCTCGTTCACGACCCTCCGTGCTGAGTTTGCATGTGTCTCAGGAGACAGGAGAAAGCTCGACGAACGTCCACGACAACACGACATCCCTCAGAGACCCATTACAGCAGTCCAGCAATCCAGGCCTGCGGCGCACCCCATCCATGAACAGTGGTTCTTCGGCGAACACACGTTGCTCCATTCCAAGATCGATTGCTGGGTCAGAAAGTCGACGATCCGAATATCGAAAACACACGGGTCCAGTTCATTTTTTACCGGGTAGCATCCATGGCTCCGTAGTGGATCTGCATCATGCATCCTCGCGCGCAGTTTCCGTTCGATCGGGTTTACCCGGGCCCATCCAGGCAGTACCCACATCAAATACCGGTATCGATCCCTATGCTCATTTTACCGCTCCGCCCCCGAGCAGCAGCGACTTGGAGTATCCACCCACAGAGGTTGTCGTGGTATATGACCTGCCACAAACAGGCGAATTAGTTCCAGACAAAGTCAGGCGGTATGAAAGCAAAATTCGGTAAATATGAGTCTTCTCCCCTACCCCACTCTACAGCTGACCTGCCCCAAGGCCCGCCAATGCTTCCAAGACTGCCATACCTGCTCTGACAATCACATTTCCCGCAATTGAGTAAGCGATCCTTTGACTATTTGCTGCCGACCCTCAAAAGTTTCAAGTATGCCTGTACCCCCGGGATGGATCTCGGTCGTGCATCCGGAAGGTTCCCGTTACTTTGTGAACCAAGGAAAAGTGCGTCCCTCAGGTCCATGAGCTATTACTGGCAAACTGAATTTAAACTACAAATCGCAGAGAACATTCACAGAGGTCAATATTTGTGACCCAGTCATATGCCAGGACATCGAATGCCTCATGGAGTATTGGCTGGAAAAGCTCGAGGAAGTTGTTCAGTGTGATCAATTGGACATGACGCAGGTAGACCTCGTCATTGAGCCGAAGGTCCTCGATGATGACTCCCTCGTTGTCTGCTATTATTTCGCCAATCACCGCACCAGGTGCATCTTCTGGTTGAATGAATTTGATGCTAAAGATATAATCTGCAATTGTAAAGGCGTCGAGAGTCTTTCACACATTCGTCAGTAGTCAACTATTTTCTGCAATTGTCGGGTTGACGACTTCTCCTGGTCTTCTAAGGGCTTGCGATTCAAGCACAATATTGGTGCGCTGCCTTACAGGTTCGCACAATGACGTTTGCTACACCATCTCGTTCCTAACATAACTCTAAGGTCATATACCTATGGACTCACATAACGTAGGAAACATTGGGATTACTTCCCTAACCTGTGCCCAGTCGCGCAAAGTCTGATCGATGATGTCAAGGATACGCTGGTGTATGCGACATTTGGTCAGTACTCTCTAAAACCTGATACTTTGACCTCATGCTTTAGTCGCAATGCTCAGACCATTTATCATCGAAACAGTCTTCTGCTGCATACGATGTCAACGAACTCAAGGACTACATTTCCGTGGTAAACCAAATCCAGGGTACGCTATGCTGGTACATGGCGAATTTTATGTGCTCATCCTAATAAAGTATATCCTCCTGCGGACCAGAGCATGGAACGATGTCATGCTGCCATTGTCATTGGTGAGGCCTGAAATTAAGCTCCATCTCTTCCTGACTTCAACTACTACCAAAGGCCGGATTATGCATGCGTTCAGTGAGTGCTCTCCCATTGTCTAATATCTAGCTGTTATTCAAGGTAATTTTCTAGGTCAAAATGCATTCTTAAATTTTCACGGAGAAAACTGTGCGAGACTAACCTTTGAACAAACAATTCATGGTTGGGAATATATCCCATCAATGTCGATGTTCTTTCTCACACCCCTCCTGTTCCTGGAACCCGTCACTCAAGTCCAAGAACTACACAGAATTTTCGCTGACAGCATTGCTCGCACGTCACGGTGGAACGCATTTAGTTCAAAACTGAAAGGACAGCTTCATGATTCCAATCTCTTGGTAAGTTCCACTTTTTTATTAACGAGTACTTCCCTCCGATTAACCCCAAGCTAGGCCACTGTCTTGCTCAACGCAAATGTTGGGTTTCTAGCTATCAATACTGTCGATAGGGGTGGTAGATCTGCGATTCAAATGGCAAGCTATATGTCCCTTGTGACGAGCTTAGGAAGTATAGTTCTCGGCTTGTTATTTGTTTCTCATGATCGAACATCTGGAGAAAGTACAGCTGATGAAGCGGTCAGTAAATTCGTGCTATATAATGGCAATGTTTCTTACCGCAGCTGGTTCAGGCATCCTTTCTATCGATGCTTTACGATAAGAGACATGGACTTGAAAAGCTGGCTATAATCTATAGCCTTCCCAAGGCATTCCTGATATGGGGGTGAGTTTATACCCTCATGCAATAGGTGTGGCAGACTCTGATTAATCCTGTTAGTATGGTCTTCTTCTTTGTGGCATTCTCAATCGATTGGTGGACTTCTGGAGATAGCATTTCCAGGGCCGTCGTTGGTGCTGTGATACTGGTCGTATTCTTGATGATTGCAGGCAGCATCGTTTGCACTAGGGAAATATATCTTCGGTGGCCAACAAACCCGCTGCACAGAGGTGCCTGCATGGGACTGTTATCTCGTCTGGCCAATGTTTGGCCGTGGGGCGTGGGGTTCATTAAAAGAGCTCAAAGAGACGGTGGAGACGAGCCAGAAATTGACCTGACTCCTACAGGCCGCTCGCAAGCAAACACCGAGACAATGCACAGTGCCTCCCGTTCAACAATTTCATCCTCCTCTATCTCCATAACGCTCAGTGCTGCGAATTCACCTCGCCAACTCGATGACGGCGATCCTACGTTTCTTTCACCGCACTCACACACCAACCTAAATTTTACGTCAGGCGGAGGCTCTTCGCAGCATACTCAAGGGGACATTTCCCAGTACCAGCTTACGACAGAGGTTCACTCTGAACCTGACCATGCCTCTCTACGTGTTCACCTCACGACATCCTCATTGGTCGACGAACAATTGCATTCCGGCAGTATCTCAACAGATGCTACCATCCTGTCTGAGTACGAGGAACAAACCCCAGTAGTACCAACCGACACGGACGCCGTATCGCCTGATCCACTTCATCCTGACTCAATGGAGGGTGCAAATTATACAGAAAACGTGGTTAACGAACCCCAGGAGCTCGAGAGTCCTCAACGTAGGGAGAGCATAACCCCACCTCCAATGATCTTTGCTAGAGGCGCTACTGGTGATGATTTCTATCACGCGTCCTCCGGCTGCCAAGTAGATGCTACAATACAGTCATGACATAAAGGAGTGCTAAGACTAGGAGTATTATTTGTTGTGTACGATACCTCATTCCTAACGAAAACAAGATGACACAGCCAGTCTACAACATATTCCTATTACATGAGTAGCAGGTATTGTATATTCTATGTGTACACTATTCTATACGGACTCGATCATGAAATCCCGAAGACGAGTCGAAAGGCTGGTCGTTTTCCTTATCGTCTTGGGCTCACGGCCTATCATATCTCGCAAGCACCATACCTCATCGCACTTGAAAACAAAGTCACCTTACCTTAGACAGATGGCATGTCTAAAACGTTGTTGGAAACAACGGACTAGCGGGGGCCATACGCCGTCGTCAGAACATTCATGTCGATCTGGAGATTCGGCAGGACAGGTGTCCTTAGACTAGATTGTAATGTCCTACATCAAATTGTCAACAGGACAGAAATGGATACAGAAAAAAAAAGACTCGATTCGTCTATGATGAAGATTATCCCGTACTATGAAACTCCTCCATCGATGGGTCATAGACGCGGATCGCCATAATACATATCACATGAAACACCGCATCCCGTAATCACTCAGGCTACTTATTTCCATTGAAAGAAGGCTTAAGGAGAGACTTTTAAGTAGAAATAGAAGTACAAGCGGTAGGGGTAGCGGCAGCCCCCTGATGAGCGCTTTCACAGGCTTGAAACCACTGCCAATCCGCTTTACTATCCCCTCACTCCCCATGTCAACAGTGCCCTACTAGGGGGCGGTGGACTGCAGCAAGGTGCGAAAGGGGTGGTCAGTCTAGAGCCACTACACCTAGGCAATATTCTATGCTCTGTCTCGTACCTGGGCGGCGTAGAAATGCAAACGGTCCCAAAACCCGCTACCATAAATGGTAGCCAGAATTTATAACGTTCAGAGACTGATGACCGTTGGCAATCACGCCTGGCCATCGGAAAGACTTCACGCTCAGCTCCATGTTCATAGACAATCCGCTACGTCCCACCTGTACTGATAGGCGGGGCCGCCAGTCGGAGGCGCACTCTCAGCTTACCTGGTCAACATATACCAGACCCACTCTCCCCGTGCTTCAACCAATAAGTACATGTCGAGGAGCCGCAAACATCCCCAGATCAGGTTCACCTTTGGTTTCTCAGCTGCAATGAACGCCACTATAGTATCTAAACATCATGATGCTCGGCATTGCAATGATGATATAAGAAACCACTTGGACGCGGTTGAAACATTGCCAGAAGCGGTGACGGATTCCACAATGCATGGAGACTAGTGCATACTCTGCAGCCTCGCCTCTTCCATCAGTGCAGCGCCTGATATTCAGTTACAAGCATTCCTCCTACATCCACTGTTTGGATTTGCTTGACTGAACAAACAACGAACGGCGAAACAAAATAGCAAGGAGCCCTTGCAAACGTGTGCTAGTAGTAAGGAACACGAAAAGTAGCTACACGGTCTACACCTAATTTAAACACGGTGAAATAAATTTTAAGCCACGTTATTGCAATTTTTATATATAATGACAATCGCCCAAAAAGAAAATTTATTTATGGTTATGGTGTTGTACGGTGTATGCGCATCGTTACAATAAAGCATTCGACTTTGACATCAGCCGCATCATGGTCAACCGGCGCATCAGCGACGATGCTAAACGCATCGCTATGCGCCTGAAAGCTCGTGGTCAAGACTCGGACCATGACATCTGCAACTTAGTCAACTTCTCTCTATCAACATTGCATCGTACTCTACGACTGAAGTGTGCTACTGGCGATGTTGCGAAGAAGGCTGCTATTGGGCGCGGACGTCCACGCAAACTCATTTATGCAGATTGCTCGTACTTACTACGTTTGGCTCGTCACAAGCCGACCCTTTTCTTGGACGAGTACTGCCGCCGTCTCGAGTACTATCGTGATCTACCAGTTTCTCTCGCCACCATCCATCTCTCATTCAAGCGTGCCGGAATCAATGTCAAGCGAGTACAAAAGCTTGCTTCTGAACGCAAGCCAATGGTTCAGGCTGCATTTGTCCGTCAAATTGGCCAATATCCACCCAACTACCTGATCTGCCTGGATGAAGTGTCGAAAGATGACAGGACATATGCACGTCTTTGGGGTCGGGCACCTATTGGAAAACGTGTTGAGCAGCATGATCCATTTGTCCGCAAATGACGGTTGTCAATGCTTGCTGCCATTTACGACCTGAATTGTAATGACATCATAAGCCAAATATACTGTAACAAGGAGATGGGTACCTTCTGTTCGACTAGCTTGAGTGTAACTTCTTGTTTTCTCGCGTCTTGAACTTGAGTACAGAGTTCCGTATAGTCATCTTCATTGTTGAGGGAGATATCTTTGTTCTGAGAGTGGTAGACAGTGTACATGAAAGAGAGTGAATCTGATCCAGCAAGCTCAAAACAATTGTAGAGCCAGGAAGTGTCAAGTAAGTCGCGTCGTTTGATATTGTCGAGAACCTTGACAATCATGTCCTTCATGGCCATGTCTTCGTGCACATAGACTATCTTTGTGACGGTTGTTGGCTTAACATTCTTTCGGCGCTTGGGGTCAGCTGGCTGAAGAGGCACGAAGATTACGCTGAATTTCATCCCCTTCTCGTCATTGTACTGGCTCGGGCCCCCTGTGCATCGTGAGCATGATAGAATATGGTCTATGTTCTAGACATCAGCATACATCCGTCATTCACTTGTTCGTTGTCATCGTGCTCTGGGCTATCCTTGCGGTTGTTGGTATATGGCATCGCAGTCAAGGTATGGAGTTACGAGTACTAGTTGACTTGGACGCGCCGAGAGACGCGTCAAAACCTTTTCTTTTCTTTTTTGGCAATTGTCATTATTTATAAAAATAGCTATAAACAGTCAAGCTCGTCACGTGACACAAACTCCAACATGCTCCAATCATTATTGATCTTGCAGTGGCAATTGTGGCACTCCACGCCGGCGGCGCGTACGCCCAATCCGTAAGGCTTCTTCGTGTTTCCGAGTGTAGGTCCGCTGTGTCGATGGACGCTAGGAACTACCGATTGCATATCAGCGGATATTTGGCACCTACTTTCGCTTTTCCCACTCTCACTGGCGCCCAAGCCCTATCATATTGATCGCATTTTCTCTCTTACCACTCACAAGGTCCTCATTTTTTGGAATAAACTCGCTTCCAGGATCAGGGCGGACATGTTTCTCGACTCAGAAATTCCAGTATATGAAGTTGGGCAAATTGGCGCAGTCTGAGCTTGGCGCCTGTGGTGAGCGTGGGCAGGAATTCATGGTTCGATAGGTAATTTAGTCTTTGAATGGTGGCATGTGACCTACCATTGCATATCTCGCCATGATGACTGCGCGTTTGGTCGCCCAGATTTTCAAGATACTGAGGAAGTGGCTTTTACGACTTGCTCGCAGTTCTGCAAGTTTATTCCTCTCTTTCTTGTCGTTACTACGCCACTTTGCTGCGCATCCTTCGAGGCTCTGTGATACGCTCATTCGTTTTTCCACCGGCGCTCTCCAAAGTACCATTGCGGGAGAGGATGCACCAATTTGCTCGAGTCTTCTTCCTTCTGGTCAACCGTCGCTAGAAGTTGCAGGGGATCCTCCATCTCCTTCAGATGTCCCTTACTCAGAAATCCATGAACGATCTTTGCGAAGGGACATGCAGTCTCAGATGTCTTCGCCACATGAAACACACCCAAGTGCTGAACCATATAGACTTTGTTTGCACTCTGTGTCAAGCTTATCCCAGCAGAGTGGAGGGTCCCACTCCCCTTCCAGAATCCCGTATGATCAGAAAGGGAAGGGTGTGGAGAGAAGAAGTAAAGAGAGCTTGACGGACACCAGGGCATCCCCTAAGCACCCATTACAGGCCCCTAACAGTCCACTCCCATCGCCCCTTTTGGGTCTCCATGGGTTACCTACATTGTATCGCACGCCATCCGTAAATAGCGGCACCTCAGTGTACTCCTTTGCACGATCGATGGCTGGGTCGGAAAGTCGAAAAGCTGAATATCGAATACACACGGGGGCTGTTCATTCTCGCCCGGTCAACGTCCATGGTTCTTTTGCAGACCTACATCACGGATCTCCGCACGCGATTCCCATCCCATCGGATTTACCTGTCCAGGCAGTACCAGTATCAGGTCTGGGCATCGACTCTCATATTCATTTCACTGCTCCACCTGCCGGCGACAAGCAGCCAGGAGCAGAACTCGTGGTGTATGCAGGTCCGCCGATAGGCGCTATGGTTGCTGATGATGTCAGGCGGTACACAAGGTGCATTCCCCGGTAAACGCGAACCTTCTACTTACCTTTACTCAAGAGCTGACCTTCCTTCAAAGGACCACTGATATCTCTAACACTACCGTGCCTGCTATGACGGTCACATTTCCTGTGCATGAGTAAGCTATGCTCTGGCTGTTTTCTGTCGTATCTCAGCTCTTTCAAGCACGCTTGTACCACCAGGATGGATCACTGTCATGCATCCAGAAGGTTCTCGTTACTTTGTGAACCCAGAAAAAGTACGTCAAGTTCGAGTTACTGACGATTCAGGACCTGAGCTGATTATAATATGCAGAGAACATTCACAGAACTTAATGTATGTGACGAAGCAATCCGCGGGGACATCGAATACTATATGCTGTACTTGCTAGATGAACTCCAGTCGGAGATGAAGTTCAAGGAGTCTCAGCTTGACATGAAGGATATAGACCTTGTAATCGAGCCAAAGACCCTCGAAGACGACTCTGTCATTTGTAACTATTATTTCGCCAATCATCGCGACAGATGCCTCTTTTGGTTGGATAAATTCGACGCTAAAAAAGTTCTCTCCGACTGTAAAGGCATCAAGACTCTTTCCCACAAAGGTGGGTGATTAGCATCTCCCAGCGGGTCTGTTGGATTTGACGACTTGTGATAACCAGGACTTGCCATTCAAGCACAATACTGGTGTGTTCCACTGAAGGTCAGCAGGACGTCATTCACTTCTGTCCCGTCCCTAACAGCACTATAGATCCATAGGCAATAATCTAACACAACGCAGGAGACATTGGGATTACTTCCCTAACCTATGCCCGATTGCACAAAACCTTGTCGATGAGGTCGAGAATATGTTGGTGCACGCGAAATGCGGTCAGTAGTCTCTGAAGCCCGATATAATGACCTCATTTTCTGGGTCCCAATGATCAGATCACTTAACATCCAAGCAGTCTTGTGCACCGTACGATATCAACGAACTTAGGGATTATCTTTCTGTAGTAGAGAGAATTAAGGGTACGCTATGCAGACACCTCACAAATCCATATGTTAATCTCATCTCTCGAAGTCCTTCCTGCAGACAAGAGCATGGAACAATGTCATGCTGCCATTGTCATCGGTGAGGCTTGAAATTGAGTTCGACTTACTCCTGAGTCCTGACATCAACTATCATTGAGGTCGGATTATGAATATATTTAGTCAGTACTCTCTCGTCATCTACTTAGCCGTAATTCACCCTGATTGTATAGGTCACAATGCATTCATAAATTTTCATGGGGAAGACTGCGCGAGACTGAGCTTTGAACAGACAGTTCATGATTGGGTGTATACACCATCAACGTGGATGGTCATTTTCGCACACGCCCTATTCTTGGAACCCGTAGCTCAAGTTCAAGAATTGCATAGGATTTTTACTGACAAAATTGCTCGCACATCGCGGTGGAATGCATTCAGCTCTAACCTGAAAAGACAACTTCAAGAATCCAATATCTTGGCAAGTCCAATTTTTCGTTGTCGCCTAGGCCCGTGATTAAAGTTAAAGCAGGCCACCGTCTTACTCAATGCCAATGTTGGGTTCCTAGGTATGAACAAGGGCGGTAGATCTGTCATTCAGATGGCAAGCTACTTGTCCTTGGTGACGAGCTTGGGAAGTATAGTTCTCGGCTTGTTTTTTGTTTCTCAAGATCGAACATCTGCGCAAAGTACAGCTGAGGAAGCAGTCAGTAAATTCTCCTGTACGAAACAAATTTTCTGACGGCCCCTGGTTCAGGAAAAATTTCTTTCGAAGCTCCATGATGAGAGACACGGACTTGAATCGCTGGCCATGATTTATAGCCTCCCCAGGGCGCTGCTTATGTGGGGGTAAGCCAGTACTTCAATGCAATAGGCACATACTCTGATTTCAATATTTTAGTATGGTGTTCTTCTTTGCAGCATTCTCGATGTATTGGTGTACTTCTGGAGATATGACCTCTAGGGCAGTTGTTGGTGCTGTGACACTGTTGGTATTCGCGACGATTGCAAACAGTATGGTTCGCACCAAGGAAGGAGACGGTTGGTGGCCGACGAACCCGAAGCGGGACGTAGAAGTCATGGAGATGAAAACAGTCCAAAGTGACGATGACGAGTCAGGAGTCGACAGAGCTTCAATGGGTACTCCTGTAGGGCCCTTGCAAGCGACCGTCGCGGATGTTCCAATGCGCGACCTCTTCCCAACAATTCCCCGCTCCCCTCACTCTTCTATCCTCACAATGTCCACTGTCTCTGTTCATTCATCTCATAGACCTAATAACAGCAATCCTAAGCTGCATTCACCGCACTCACCGCATTTGCGCCCCCGCCTAAGTTTTCTGTCGGACGTGGGCTCTTTGCAGCAGATTCGAAAAGATACCCAAACGGGTTCTCAGTACCAGCCTACCGCGGAGGCTCGCTCTGAACCTAACCGTGACTCTCCACGCGTTCACTTCACGACATCCTCATCGGTCGATGAACAATTGCATTCCGGCGGTATCCCAACAGACGCTACCATCCCGTCTGAGCACGAGAAACAAACCCCAGTAGTACCAACTGACACGGACGACGCCGTATCGCATGATCCACTTCGCCTTGACGAAAGAGCAGTGAATTACACAACGAACGTGGTTGAAGAACCCCAAGAGCTCGAAATTCAACCTGGAGAGAGCACAACCCCACCTCCAGGGATCTTTGCTAGGAGTGCTACTGGTGACGAGTTCTACCATGCGCGGCCAGCTGCAAAGTGGACGCTAAAAGACGGTCGTGACATAGAGGAGTGCTGAGACTAGGAATGTTACTTACGGTGGTCATACAAATTACGTGAGGCCGCATTTCATCCTGCGCCCCGACGAGGACAAGATAACACACATACGTGGATCTTCCATACTCGTTATCTGTCGAAACTAGCGAGATGTGTTGGAATATTCGAGCAAACGCACTCGTGTTAGCCTCATGTGGTACACGAGGTACTTACTACATACCAATCGAATCGCGTATTTCCAACAAGATGTATCGAAAGTTGAAAGCTGACTGATTGAATTTGAAACCAATATATCCCAACTGACGAATGGTAGTAGCCTATCAAGATATTGGAGCAATGGTCCTCCCGCATGCCGCACTGACGCCTCCAGTAATACTCTCGATGAAGGCACCAGAATAAGTCAGCGCCTCCGCATCACCCTCCTGAATACCAAAATGCACAACATCAGACTGCTGCGCAGCAGTCTCGTTGGGATTCGCAAGCGGGAGCTACATCACACTTCATAAGTTATCGATCGAGTGATATATGTTCCGACTTACCTTTAGCACACCAAAGTGATAATCCCCTTGGGCAGCCACACCGGACGGGGCGCTCGAATTATCCTCGAGGCCAGTGACAGCTGCCAGGGGGGTTGCATTAGTAGAATAGAAGACGCCAAGGGTGCGATTTGTCCAATCAACCTGAACCGCGAAGTTATGCCAGTTATTGGCGGTAAATGGCGTCTCAAACAGAAGGGTAAGCGCATGGTTGCGGACTTTCAAGGATCGAGCGTCGGGGACGGGCGCGGTGCTTGTGGGGATGGTAAAAGGTGAACCTAAACAGGCGTTCAGCAAGATGCTGCAACTGAATGCAATGATTCTGACCAAGCTGGATTTCAAAGATATGACTTCCATCATTCGGCTCGATCCAGACGACCTGGTACTCGTGGCTCAAATTCAAAGGTTTCGCCGGGTCCTCTTGAATGGATACATGGAACACGGTGGTTCCTACATCAGCGATAGCATTCAGTGCGGTGTGATTGCTATTCCTTTGCGCAATGAGCTCCGTCCGGCGGAAACCATATTGAGGCTGAGGCGGGGTACCTCCAGGGACGAATACGGAACTGTTATCGATCGAAATCGTCATCGCCTGCTCTTGTATCTCAGGCATCCACAGAGGGGTAGGAGCGTTTGAGTACCCAAGGAATTGGGTATACTGAAAAATATGACGGGTTTAGCTGCGTATATAGACTACTGGGATACAACCATACGAATGAAGCGTTGTTGCTGCCTTTCACTGCCCTGGAGTGCAATTAGCGTATGTACTAATACTATAGCAGAAGGGATAACACTTACGACAAGTATGGGTCCAGGGAATTGTTCAGGTCTTCACTGGTGTAGTTGAATGGAGCCCGCCCATCGTATATGAAAGGGGTTGCCGAAGCTAGTCCCAAGAAACCAGTGAAAGCGAAGACCTTTCTGTACAGCATCTTAATGGCCTGGGACCAGTGAACGTCAACTCAACTCAAGGCAACCGTCGAACATATTGCCTGCTTTTATGATGTGGCCAAGTCGAAAATTATGGGATTAAAGGATAAACAGGTAGCAGCTGACTGTCGTGCACATCATTTCCAAAATTGTTACCAGGGCTGGGTAATAAGGAGTAGGAAACGATGGGAAGATGTCTAGCAGCTGGCCATGTGTCAGCTAAAGAGTGGTCATCCACAGTTATACGGTTAATATTACAACCTCAGACCAGACAACCCCTTGTCACTATTTATTCTTTGCTGGATACTAATAGTCAGCCAAATTTTCATTTGGAGGATGCCTACATGATGAAGATATATATAAAATCTGGATCGACGTCGCCGGGTTCACCCCGCCAGAAACCTCATCCCATGGAAAGTTTTCAACTAGATTATGGCAGACTTGGAGATGCAGGTGGTCTATGGATGCATCGATCAGGTCACTGGGGCACTCAAGATAACAACAACGACAAGTTCAAACTGCCCATTGAGCGGTATCTGTCTGCAGCCGAGTGCGTAGCGTCGCCTAAGTGCCTCTCCACCAATGAGAGCGCTCTGAAGAAGCGATTAATTATTGAGGACTTGTCCAAAGTACAGCAAACAACGCGACCAATGCGAACCTTCTAATCTCGAACACATCAATATTGTACTGGCAGTTGGCATCATGCTGAAAACCAATTCGCTATCTGTTACAACTCCGACAGCGCTGGGATTTGTGAGGCCTTTCAATACTTCGGCATGGTGAGTAGAACCGAAACCTTCAATCAATACGAGTTTTACAAGCTCAGGAATCCCGTGCCACGTCTCGATGACGATTCAGACACCATAGTCTGGGACCGCCTCAGCTGGAAAAAGGCGTCCCCCCTTGCAGGCATTATCACAAGCACTGTTAAATAACATGGTGATCGAGCCCAGGGGTGAGCGCTTGTCAAAGCCGTCGGCGGATCTGTCATTCATTGATGAGTTCATCCACTTCTTCAGATGCAACAGAGACAACAATTACAGATCTCAATGTGATACCTGAGAATGGTGGCCATGAAGAGGCTCAGGATGATCTCGGCGTCTGTGGCGCGGATAACATTCAAGCCATTCTGAGAAGGATGAATTACAAGATCAACTTCATTTGCTTGGGGTAATTCACGTGTCCTCGCAATGTCCAAAGATATATTGATGAATTACAATACCTTGTAGTTTCCATTCATCGCCTCAGTGTCGAACATTATTCATGAGTCTGAGAAGGGATACCTGAAGTTTGTGGAAGAAGGGCATAAGGAAATTGAAATCCTGCAGTACCTCGAGGGTAAATTCTCCTGAAAAACATACCATCGCCGGAGTTCGAGTGCTCGGCGGTAGCGTCATATCGATGCCTGTGGCTGGCGGGTGGCATACGGGGCTAGAAGATCCTGATACGCACATGTAGTCTGTGGCTAAACAGCTCTTCGAAGCGGTCAACTTCATGCACCAACACGGCGTGGTGCACGTGGATCTGAAGCTACAAAACATCTTGATCCCTCGCGGCGGTCTATCATCGACTTCAACACGTCCTTGCGTGTCAAGGGCGCCGAACATAGGTTCCATGATATTGTGGCCTCTACAGCGCGATGACTTCTGGTCCTGTGGAATGACGCTAGAGCAGACTGCTGTGCGACCGTCGTCGTCCATTTATGAATCGCGATACGCTACTTGAGATATCTCAGCAAATTTTATGGATGGACACCCAGAAAAGCGACCGACAATGTCAAATGTGTTACAGGCTGACTCGTTATACTGTTGACGCCATTTACTTGTTTTCTATTCTGTTGCGCCACCGGAAGTGAATCCAGCTTCAGGTCATGTTTTAATGTTTTCATACCATCTTTTAGTTGAGCCACGTCTCAAACAGTCGACGCCATATTGTACCGCTTTGTGGTATACTCATATATGTCGGTAATATGCACGAGCGCCAGGCCGGTGCCGATACCCACTAATACTCAGGATATCCTTCGATCAGAGGCCCGAGTTAGAGTTGGAATCTATGCTTCTTGTCGACCCATCTGCAGATCCAGTGTGCGATGTTACAAACAAAGCTTGAGTTGGAGTATGTAGATTTAAATACTTGCGAAGTAAATAAGAAATACACATGCATGGAATGTCATACAATGAGCACTCCAAAAGATAACAACGACAACATGCGGGGTATCAAACCGTAGACAACGACACGAACGAATGGAGGGATGGGATACGAAACTCCAGACGAGGACGACGTTCCAAAAATATCGTTCTGTGCTCCTGTGATGAAACATCAGGCACGACGTCCCAATTGTAACCAAAATATGGAAGCCTCACCATCGTTGAAGCCGCATTTGCTGTTGTATGCAGGGCTCTTAGGGTGGCCGCTTTGGTCATTGCCACTAACCACGATGTTATTTCCCTCGGCCTGATTCCAGATCAACATTTGCTTGGCACCCTGTGTACACGTGCTCGGGTCTTCCTCGCACCAGACGGGAGTCTTGGCGGTAGCAATTGGGGTGGTGGAGGTGGCGCCTGTGACCATGCACTTGAAGCCCTGCATGTAAATATTAGGCTCGCCGCAACCGTCCGGAATCTAAAAATGCTGTCAATCGACGGTAATGAAATGCAGCTGAGAAACAACTAACCCAAACCCACTGTTACAATATAAATCAAATTTTAGCCTTGACGAGATACAGAGAAGTGATGACTTACGGCACAAGTGCACCCATTCGCAGGACAAGCTGGCATGTCCTTGGGGACATCATAGGATGTCACACGTTTCCACGGGGTGCTACGATGAACGTCAGAGACCTCTGGAGAGTCTCGGACATGAAACTTACTTATAGCGGACGGTAAACACGGTAAGGTTCTCCATAGAAACTTTGCTGATATCAGACTGCTCAATGGTAAGTCTTGTATTCGGATGGCACAACACAATGAAACCAACATCATAAGAAATTGCGAATGCAGTCCCGGCAGCCATAGACTGGTTCTGCGTATGCACTATACGTGGTGAGGGCATCAGTTCAAACAATGTAACCTGTACTCACTGTTGGGGCTGCCTATGCAACCACTAGAAGTGAGAGGAGCACCGTCCAAGTTGAGGATTGAGTAGTTATCAGGGTGGTTCTGGCCATCACCCCACGCAGTTGCGTACTGTCCATCGAAGGACAGGGAAGTCACACCGCGATTGTCGGCTATTTCCACGGTGAAGGACTCGCCTGCAGGTCTGGAAAAGGTACTGAGGATGATGAGATTGGAAGACAATATGAGAGACGGACAGTTCAAGAAAGTCTCCCTTCGCAGGAGGGAATTCATCACACTAAATAGCTAAGCATGCACTTGCAGTCAAAAGGAAGTAAACACACCTTATTGAAATGGTGGAACCACCAGTCACTCGTCGTCAGCATCCATAGAGGGCTGACTGGGTCGTTATTGTTATAATTGACCTGGCCTGCCGTAGTTCCCTAGGGAGAGATGAGTTGATTCACGCCACATGAGGTGTAAGACTGACATTGAAGCAATACATTGCCTTATGAAAAGCGGCCATATGCGCATTGGCTAGTACAGCGAAGGACAATAGCGGGAGCAACCTTAAAGCCATCGTATTGGCAAATTTATGGAAAGTTCAACGGATAGTAACAAAACGAGTGTTGGAGGAATCGACTGGACGCGCAAAGCGTAAGAGAGAAAATAAAACAAAGTATCAGAGAAAGAGAACGTTGAAGGAAAAGATAAGCTTGTCAGGGTGGTGGTCCATCGACTTAACCTCTTTTGTCCCCGCTTTTATAGTACAAAAGTGTAATTGGTGCAGTGGTGATACTGTGTCTACGTTTAGACTTTCTTTAATTTAGAGAGAGTCAGATATGCATGAAAACGGGACATCGGGAAATCTATGTAAATATACACGATATGCTAAATACCTATTATGGTCTGGCAGTGCGAGCATTACAAAACAGGACTGCAGCAAACAACGCACGTTGAACACATTGTTACTGGCAGTTCATCTGCCGTGGTATCGTGCTGAAAACGGACATGCTATCTCTGTTACAACACCGATAGTGCTCGGATTTGTGGGGCCTTTCAATACTTCGGCATAGTGGGTAGAATCTAAATCTTCAATCAATACTAGTTTCCACGGGCTCGGGAATCCCGTGCCATTTCCTGAATCCTGATGACGATCATTACAGACTCCACAGTCTGGGAACTACCTCAACAAGAACAACTGGCAAAAGATGTCTCCCCTGTGAGCGGTCGGCAGATCTGTCGTTCATTGATTAGCTCATCCACTTCTTCAGATGCAACAGAGACAACGATTACCGATTTCAATGCGATACCTGGGGGTGGTCATGATGGCCCAAGATGATCTCGGCGTCTTCGGTGCGGATGGGTTGGATTACAAGATCGACTTCATTTGCTTGGGGTAGGTGTCTTCACAACGTCCAGGGATATGATATTACAATACCTTGCAGTTTCCTTCATCGCCTCGGTGTCGAACATTACTCATGAGTTTGAGAAGGGATACCTGAAGTTTGTGGAAGAACGGTATAATGAAATTGAAATCTTGTGATACCTCAAGGGGTTGGTTCTCCTGAAAACCATACCAACATCCTATCGATGCCTGTGGCTGGCGGGTGGCTTACGGGGGTAGAAGACCCTGCTAGTCGAAGCGGTCAACTTCATACATGAACACGGTGTGGCGCACATGGATCTGAAGCTACAAAACATCTCGATCCCTCGCGGCGGTCTATCATCGACTTCAACACGCCCCTGCGTGCCAAGGGTGCCGAGCGTAGGTTCTATGATATTGTGGCCTCTACAGCGCGATCCGCGCGGACTTGTGGTCCTGTGGAACGACATTAGAGCAGCTGTGCGACCGGTGTGGTCCATCTATGAATCGCGATACGCTACTCAAGATGTCTCGGCAACCTTTATGGATGAACGCCCGCAAAGCGACCAACAATGTCAAATGTGTTGGACAGACTGGCCCGTTATACTGTTAACGCTGCCACCAGATTAGGTTCCCCAAGGTAATGTGAATCTGAGTGTTTCTTTCGTGAGCATGCATTTACTTGTTGTGGGCAGTTGCTATTATGTTGTGCCACAGGAAGTGAATCCAGCTTCTGGCCATGTTTTAATGTTTTCTTACCGTCTTTTGGTTGAGCCTCAAACAGTCGACGCCATATTGTACCACTTTGTATTGTGCTTATGTATGTCAGCAATATGCACGAGCGCCAGGCCGGTGCTGATATTCACTAATACTCAGGATATCCTTCGATCGGGGCCCGAGTTAGAGTTGGAACTTGTGAAGTAAATAAGAAATACACGTGCACGGAATCTCATACAATGAGTGCTCCAAAAGATAACGACAACATGTGGAGTATCAAACCGACCACCAAGAGGCATAGATAATGACAAGAACGAATGGAGGAATAGAGGAATGGGTACAAAACTCACAAACTACAGATGAGCTAACAAAAGGTATATCGAGCCCGCTCGACAACAAACAATAGGTATGATGGGGTGATAGGACAGGAGTAGCGTAGATCAACCACTTAGAAAAGGAAGCGATGACTTCGTTTATGAACCATCCGTTTACGGCGGCGGCACGTCCCAACATTTGACGGACTGGCCCCG
>MU837294.1:35937-46153 GCA_029603245.1 Rhizopogon salebrosus TDB-379
GGTGGAGAGAGGGTGAACACTGGTCTCGCCGACAGGAGAATTTTTGATACGGAGGAAAACATATAGATCGTCATCATTGTCTACGCATCGGTATTACTCGATCATTGCCCGAAACACAACAATATGTACACAGTTGCCAGTGATGAGTGCTCAAGTGTATGCTGCTACTTTGGTACCATAAACACTGGCATGTATGATTGATTTCTTCGCATCTTGGTTCTTGATAACTTCATAGGTGAGGTGGAACTGTCACAGTCAAAATGTCGGGCTTTTGTCAGACAGCCGTTAGTCAATCCCCTGCGGCAGGTCTTTTTCAAGTCATCATTCTCATCTTCATTAACAAGAGCCCGGAACGACTGAATTGCGGAAGGCCAAGTCCCGATCACCTGAGCGAGAGGAGACAAGTGGAACTCCTCGTCCTCGATAGCTTTCATTAGCTCTTGCTTTGAGGCGAAGGAAGACAGTCGTTCCTTCTGTATTATGGGCAGCCGTATATCCGTAGGCAACACGGCACGCCGCAGTCTCTGTTCTTCATCGACCTAGCTTTTTACTTAGTGGTATATGAGCATTAATAAATGTGTAAAATTTATCGTCGGCAATGAGGGAGAGTCGGTGCAACGACTACGATACAGTCGCGGTGTACTATATCAACACAATGAAGCTTAGAATGAAAGGACGAGAAATGAACCTAAGCAAGAGCAATACTAATGCTATAGCAGCGCATCGCCATCCCGACCTGACGGGATGGGCTTAGTCCTGATGCCACTGTGCTGTCTGTTAAAGGCCGAGTATGATAGAAGCGCGTTGCCTGCTCCAGGTTTGAGGAAAGAGGAGAGAATGAAGAACACGGTCTCAACATTCGAGCAACGGGAAGCGAGATGGTCTATATGCACAACAACCTCATCGCATCTGACCAATTTAGACTGCCCACCGAAGCACCAGTATCAAATGCTACATCAAATTTGACGATACAGGTAAAATTTCGGATGGCATTGAGTGATAATGAGCGATACTGCAAGACGATAGCTTCTCGTAGTGTGGAAGTGGAACGGCGGAAATATGAATCACATTGCCGACTTGAATGGCAAGTAGTAGGACACGTCAATGAGAACATGTGAGGAAATTAGCGGAAGGGTGATAGGAATACTCGCTTGAAGGACGGAAAACTTGTACTAATCACGACCATTGGTATATCGCGCAGACATGCAACAGATATAGAGCCAGAAGCGAGTCCAGCGTCCAGCCCGTTGTATCACTGCGTCGGGGAGCGCGGTTGTCGACGCGGTAGCGGAAGTAGCGGCAACAGCAGGTGCGGAGGACAAAGTGGAAACGGCAGCATGCGGTTCTGAAGATAGCTGTGACTGAGCCACACCGCCAGATTGTCGGGAGACACCACTCTGTTGAGGCCGTGAGCTATCTGAAGAAGCATCTTGTACGCTCTTCGTGTTCTTTTTGTTCTTCGCATCCCTTGCTTTCTCTTGCTCTTTCTTTTTCTTCATCCGTGCCTCTCTCGCTGAGTAGTTCCGCTGTATGATATATATATATATATATATAGAAGTCGAACACCCGACATCGGAAGAAGAAACTTACGTAGTTACCCGGTGCAAACGGCACGTGGACTACCGCTGGGCTATGTTCCTGAAACTCGATGCTTTCATCATTTCGTCGACTTGATGAGTTAAAGACAGAATTTCGGGTCCACTCCAGAAAGCGCTGTCGGGGCGGTGTTTCGTGATGTGCGGAGGCGAATGGGCAGCGACTTCTAGAGGGCTTAGGATACAGAGGTCAAGAAAAACGTGATGAGATATAAATTACATACGTGAGGATGATGACGCGAGTCGTCCAAAAAACCTGGGGGTAGTCGATGGGCATTCTCGCGCGGCTGGTTCAGACATCGTGTAGCATCGGCCTGTAAAATATACTTTTAGGCCCGATGAATTGGATTTATCAACGTGGTGCGTACATCGAGTAATGACCTGTCACCGTCCTGGACCCATAGAACGTTCAGTGGGTAAAGAGAGATAAGAAATGATCAACTCACATTTGGCAAAAGAAGTTCATCGAGGCCAGCTTCCCTAACCATCCCAGAAATATCCCATGAGTATGCATTGTTGTCCCAGGAACCAGTGGCTAGCAGCTTTCCATCTGTCGAAAACGACACGCAGTCTACTTGTTGTGCATGTTTGAGAGGCGAACCGATTGGCTGACCGTTCTCGAGGTTCCATAATCGCGCTGTGCGGTCCCAGGATGCGCTTGCGAGGATACAGCCATTTGGAGATATTGCAATGCCACGGACAGCGCCAGTATGCCCCTTCAAAATCGCGATCTGCTGCCAAGTGGTTGTATTCCACATCATAATCAAGGGATCGAGTGACCCTGAGATAAGCGTCTTTCCATCCGGAGTCCAAGCTAGGCAATACACAGTCCATGTGTGTCCTTTGAGATTTGTGACAAGTTCGCCTGTCTTCGCATCCCAGATTTTGAGGAATTCCTCCTTCTCCTGCGTCGGGTAGGCGCGGGAGCGGCCGCCACCAGTCGCAAACATGGTTGAGTCTGGGGAGAAGATGACTGCCTTCACCGCTTCGATCCCGGTCTCGATCACTCGGACGATCTTTCCGCTCTCTACATCCCACTCTCTTGCTGTCCCATCCCAGGATCCACTCATCACTCGCCCACCGTCTCGATTCCAGCACACAGATTCGAAAAATCCCATGTACTCCGTCCATTTAGTCTGCAACTTTCCCGTGTCAATGTCCCACATCCCACTCCAGCTCACTATCTTCTGTCCATCCGGAGACAATGCCATAACGCGTCCTGAATAAAGTTCTTCATTTTGGCAGCCATTCGAAATCTGTTTTCCACTCTGCAAGTTCCATACTCGCAGCGAACCCTCCAAAGAAGAAGTCACGATCCGCTGTCCGTCTGGCAGGTGTATGACGCCCCTGACCCAGTCGGTGTGTCCGGTAAATTTTTGACAGGGCTTTATCCCCCGTGTCTCTTGCATCCTAGTGGCTGATGAGGGCATATTTATTACCTGAACACCACACCATCTTAGCTGTCGTCTGCTAGTATCTATGCCAGTACTCACCGAGGAACGTGTCTATTGGGACTAGATATTGGAGACACGCTTTGAATGAAGGGCACAGAGCGGTTGAAAATTGCGTCAAACGTTTAACGCAAGTGTTAGATGGGAGTCGAGTCGTATCTGCGTGGTACGTTATGTACTGTGCTGCACAGCTAGTATCAGCACAGACTATACAATCAAGCGCTCAACCCTCATTCAGAATCAGAGCTTCCTTCGCGCCTATTCGTCATGATTAATTGTCACTAACTCTCCACTTCTCCAACTCATGTTTTGTTTGGACCCCTAAGTAGCCCAATCGAAGGAAGCGACCAGCGCGGAGAGTGCATCAATATACTAGTGCATTTGGACGCTAATACATTATCGTGGATAGTTCATTTCTTCAAAGGACGTCTGATGCACACTGCCATCAAGCAGAAGGTGCTAAGACTCTGACGGGTTTCAGAGATATTCAAACACATCCCTTCTTACTGGACGCGCTCGTACTCTTCCACAACGCAATGGACTCTGTCGTACACTGCCTTGCCTACATACTTCCTGTGGACTGACCTTCCTGTGACCTTCAAGCCTACCTTGGGTCGAAGATCGTATGTCTCACCGTACCTTCCTCCACGCCTCCTGCCATTTCGCCCCCCGATCTGGATGTCCGAATTCCTGCCGTCACAGCAGCTGCTCAATACTGCGTCATACCTGGCGGTTTCGCTGAGATATCGCTGAAGGATTTTACCGAGAGGCATTCTCAATTGTAATCTACCGCCACCAAGCGAACCTGCGCATCTTCGATAACGCTACTGCTTAAGCACGGTGGGTGCACCCGGTATGATCAATTCCCCCGCATCTTGATGTTCCCATTACCTTCGCGGGCCGTCCTGGCGTCATTCACGTGATGCAGGCAGTGAACTGGAGTTGTAAATCTCTATGATTACCTCAACGCAACAAGCTACGCCCGTTAGTGATAAGTAGAGGAGCATTTATAAATCAATCCCTTTCCCAAGTGACGGTGTTCCATCATAAAAAACTTGACAAGATAGCGCATAAAAATTGCATTCGACTGGTTCCATTGAATGATGCGAGGAGAGTGAGTACAACGACCACAATACAGTCGCAGTCGCGGTATATACAAGCGGTCCGATAACAGCGCGCAAAGTCTGATATAAAACACGACGGGGATCAGAACGAAAGCAGCACGAGAAAAATAAATCCGACACAGAACAGAAGCGACGCTATAGTAGCACATTGCCATCCCGACCTGATGCAACGAGTTGCACCCAGTCCTGACGCCACTGTGCGATCTGCGATCGCAGCTTTTGTCCCCCAGCATCTGTTCTATCCAGGACAGAAGCGCATCGTCGTCTTCGGGGACGAAGAAAGAGGAGAGGAGGGAGAGAGCGGTTTCGAAATTTGGGAACCGGAAGTGATGTGATCTATGTAGTAGGTAATAGGAAACGTTAGAATAGGGACCACTGGAGAAACTGGAATGACGTGCCTCGACAGACCCATACGACGGCCACAGCCATGGCGACGAAGAGATCCGGTCCTTCGAGGGGATAAGCATCCCATAACCAAAGTTGCGTCTGGAACGGGACTGAATTCGCGAAAAGGGTGATGTCCACTTGGTTGTGTATGAAGCGGTGGAAATCATATGCTTCTTGAACGAAGAGTGTACGTCTGGCATCTTCGATTCCACGGTTCGTTCCTGGACGTAAATCGCCTGGAGTAGCCCTAGAAAACCTGGAGAAAATATGGCATGCATGTTGTAGGTGTCATGTAATCGGACGAGGGCTGCATAAACCTTTTGAGGCTCGAAGTAGCATGGGAGGGTCGTGGCTATAGGGCCCATGCCCTGCACATAGCCACACTGTATGCATCGTAACCGGAGAAAGAGTGCAGGACGTGGAAAAGGGAACGTTGCCTAAAGGTAATATTTCAGACAGGGCAGGAATTATGAAAAGTAGGGACTGATACGCACCCTAGTCCGTACCTCGTACGAAACATGATATGACCGCTGATCGTTCTTGGCACATCCAAGTCGATCTGAATGTCGTAGCTCGACGGCTTCTCCAGGTTTTCGTGGTAGCAGTCTCGGATTCCAGCCCTGTTCATATCATATCCAAGCATATCGAGCTACGGAAGGATCGTCATGCTCGAAGCTGGTTGCTGTATGGTAAGAGCAGCACACATACGCAAGCTTCCTGACAAAACGAACCTTTCGCTATTACCACCATCTGGTCGGGTTTTCCCACGCTTTTCAAGCAGACAATTATCATGACTGACGTCCCTGCGTCACTCTCTGAAACACCTGGTCCTAATAAGACCACCACCCACGCCGTTATGGTTATACTTGAGGCCAACCTCTTTGTAGACGTCAATTCCTTGTTAGCGAACATTGTTATAGCTACGAAAAGCCCTGATGGACTAATCGACTGGATCGAACTCAAACCTGAGCTTCATGGATCCCTAGTAAAATGTGTCCTCCGACTGGTCTCAAAACACACAGAGACATTCAAGACAGCTTCTGCAAAAGAAGCCCTATTCCCTTTCCTCATCAACCTCCTCAACAGCAGAGATACATGCACTACCCTCTTCCCCCAAAAGAAGACTGCCACGGCCGCAAAACGTGCCAATAGGAAGAAGAAATATGACTCAGAGGACATAGAGAAGTCAAAGGTTAATGTTAACGATGCAGCAGATAGTAAGAAAACACCACCAGCCCAAGCCCTACCACCAAGCGAGGGTATCTGCCTGCCACCAGACCCAGTCGTCATAATCTCCGAGTCTGTCGCCTCACCAACCCCCATCAATCACCCTCCCGCAGACCCACAGGCGGCCCCACAGGCCCAAGACCCTGTGGTTGATGCACTGGAAGTTGAGGAGAGCGGATGCCCAGGAATAGATGCTCACCCACCATGTGACCATGGCCATTGCATGCCAGCAGCCGGTCTCAGATATAACCGCTACCCCAAATGTGTCACGCACCGTCTCCGCAGAGATGGTGAATACCTCAATGGCTACGAGGACTACCCTTGCTACTGTGCTGAGCATCACGTCCCGAGATATTCATGATACCTGCCCTCAAACCGGACCATATTCTACCCCTTAGATTGTAATATCGCAATAAATTCACTTCAAGCCAAACTCTTCGCACCGGTCACTGGCCGGCTGAAACCCACAGAGCGCAGGACGCCGCACTTCTTACTTGCTGTCAACGGGAAGCAGGACCATCATAGAGGCCCTAGTGGAGATTAGTCGGAGGACACGAAGAAAGAAGTAGCTGATTCAAAGCGGTAGATGTTAAAAGTAGAACTCGAGTTGGAAGAGAACCGCCACAGAAGACAACACACGCCACCATCATCAACCTCATCTACCGACCATAATCCTCTCCAACCTTTCTTTATAACTCCGCGCTCCATCATTCCCCTTGTACATGATCGTCTAGACGATCCGAGTACCTGTATCATCCACAAACCACGCCAGGGCATATCAACTCACGCAACGTATCATCACGGCCCCGCAGATTGGAAGACTAGTGCATCTAAAACAGCCGGCAGGAACGGCAGGACCAGAGGGGGCCTACCCCCAATGGGGCATTTGCATAGTCGGAGACGCGGTGGGGGACATGGGTGTCCCCCTTTCCTAGATAGAAATGTCCTACATAGGGTAAACTACCCCAACAGGACAATAATTCGATTTTTTTTTTTTAAAAAAAAAAAAAAGCTTCCTGACAATACCCGCCTCGAGCACCGTGACTGTCTTTGTGGTTGGTTTCACGCTCGATCTCGTCCATGGCCTGCGAAATGAATGTGCTTTCATCGTTCTTGCTAGCCCGGAGGCCACGAATCAGATCCTGGAACGTACGCTCTCACATTGCAAAAGTGATGCTTATTAGAATGGGCACATGATGCCAATAAGGGCAGGACCCCTTCCGAGTCTATTTGTCCATCTTTGTCGTCGAAGCTTATACTGTCGAGTATCGCTGGTATTGGTGAAGTAGAATTGGAGCCTTTCCCCCCTAGTTAGTAACAGGCATGTTATGCCGCAACCGTCACTAATATGTTTGAGAACAGGTGTCACTCGACGGGACCAACTGGAAGTCGAGGTGTTGGGTATTTGTCGAGAACGCCTGTTTGGAGCCGAGGCTCACAATCGAGGTATGTCTCGGTCAAGTAAACGTATCATAGTTTTGACTGCAGCCATTTAGGAAGCGTAAAATCACCACCACACCATAAATACTTGTCAGCGGGAATTATTATGCATTCGCTCGTAGCCATTACCAACAAACTAGCTCGCCGCTCTTTTCGACGTCACGATAAGGACACAGTCGTATCCTACTACCATCGCTGGTCAGTGGCGAATGGTCGAGGCTGCACCAGACCTGGCTCCAATCAAGAAAACATTCCACCGATTTTGAAGTTGCCTGCTGAGATCCTTGACCATTGCTGGGGTTATCTCACGCGACTTGATCTTCTCCGAGTCTGCCGCGTCTGCCGCATATTCTGGTACACTTCAAGATCTAGGATATTCAAGTGCCTTACAATTAACCCCTTGCCCATATCTCCGTCGGTGTTTCGAAGACGTCTTGGTTTTCGTTTTAGGAAGACTCAGACCAATACAACTGAGCCCTTTGGTATCCGACTCATAAGTTTTTACTTAGATCCAAGTGCCCGCGATCTCTGGGATATGGTACAAACCTGGGTGCTTCAAGTAGCGGGGCCGTCGGTCGTTGACAGGCCCAGAGAGAGTACGTACCTCCTTGACTAAAGTTGGCAGGACTTTGAGCAGAGGTTGGCCCTAGTATCCTTCGACGCAGTGTTTCAGGTCCTGCCCCGCAGTTGCAATTTACGTTGTCTTGTAATTGAATCCATGGATCTTGGAAGGGAACAATGCGCAGCCCTACAAAGCCTACCGGCACTGGAGACTCTCAAGCTCTATGGATGCTACTTTCTGTCTTCATCTCATTTTCAGTGTCCGCTGAAGCTAAAGGAACTTACAATTGCTGGCGGCCTCTCCTACCATCCAATCGACAATCACCTGCTTTATGTGCTCTGTAATCCAGCCCACCTTGAGAAACTCACTCTCGCTGATCTTAGCACAACCGATATCATCTACACCATCCTATCAGGCCTCTTGTCTATGGGTCAATTTCCCCGACTCACATATCTGGACATGATTGTCGAATCTCGGAATTGCAGTCACTTCTTCAAATTCCTTGGAGCGGTACCCTCTCTGACGACATTACATATTTCCCCCCAGTCGGCCAAGGTCATACCGAGCCACCCGTTGCCAGCTCTACCTTCCTTTCAGTCCTACGACGGTCATCCACAACTGATTTCTCACATCGTGCCCGGCCGACCCGTTGACAATGTCGGTTTTGTTCTCGAGGTGTCCGTAGATGATCAATCACGTGACTGTGATACCAACGATGACTTCGCGTCGGTTGTGCTCGATATCTCGCGATCTTCAGTTCCTGTCACGACACTAAGAATCCAGTATTTTTTACCTACCTTGTATCGACTCACAACCATCGCGAACCATCTTCCGGATCTCCAACTCCTGAACCTAAATCTCATTTCAGTTTCCCCACAGCATATTTTTGTCAGTGATACACCTGCGTAGTGTTTAGATTTGCCAATGTCTCACTATCCACTCAGGAAGACTTGAATGCCCTTTCCGACACGGGCTTCGACCACGTCTCACTGTCTCCACGGGAAGACACGAATACCCCGTTCGACACGGGCTTCGACAACGTCTCACCGTCTCCACAGGAAGACATGAATGCCCCGTTCGACACAAGCTTTGACATCTACCTCGACCTCAACCATGATGGTGACTCACTTGTGGACACCGTTCCGGTATGTCGAGTCGCAACACAGACACTCCCCTTAATGAAACTTTGAAACTTTTTCCAGCATTTTCTCACTCAGTTGGCAGCGGGTGTTGCCCCACTTCCGCCCAAGCTGGAGACACTTCGCTTAACCTATTTTCCGGAGTACTATATGTGTGGCATGCAGCAGTGCATCGAATGCGTAGAGCAACAAGAAACCTTTTGTTGTTTGCGCAGAAGGTATCCGAGTCTACGCGAGATTGAGATAGGTGACCGTCATTGGTGGAGAGAGGGTGAACACTGGTCTTACCGGCAGGAGGATTTTTGGTACGGAGGAAACATATAGATTGTCATCATTGTCTACGCATCAGTATTACTCGATCATTGCCCGAAACACAACAATATGTACACAGTTCCCAGTGACGAGTGCTCAAGTGTATGCTGCTACTTTGGTACCATAAACACTGGCATGTATGATCGATTTCTTCGCATCTTGGTTCTTGATAACTTCATAGGCGAGGTGGAACTATCAGTCAAAATTTCGGGCTTTTGTCAGACAGCCGTTAGTTAATCCCCTATTCAGACCAAATACTTAGAAGGAAGATCTCAGTCGTTCCTTCTGTATTATGGGCAGCCGTATGTCCATAGGTAATACGGCGCACAGTCTCTTCTTCATCGACCTAGCTTTCGACTTAGTGGTAGATGAGCATTAATAAATGTATAAAATTTATCATCGGCAATGAGGGAGGGTCGGTGCAAGTTGGCAACGTGCAACAATTATATATATTACGATACAGTCGCGGTGTACTATATCAACACAATGAAGCTTAGAATGAAAGGACCAGAAAAGAACCTAAGCAAGAGCAATACTAATGCTATGGCAGCGCATCGCCATCTCGACCTGACGGGATGGGCTGGCGTGGTCCTGATGCCACTGTGCTATCTGTTAAAGGCCGAGTATGATAGAAGCACGTTGTCTGCTCCAGGCTGGAGGAAAGAGGAGAGAATGAAGAGCAGTCTCAAAATTTGAGGAGCGGGAGGCGAGATGGTCTATATGCACAACAACCTCATGGCGTCTGACCAATTTCGACTGCCCGCCGAAGCACCAGTGTCAGATGCTATCTCAAATTTGACATGATACTGGTAACGTCCCAGATGGCATTGAGTGATAGTGAGCGATACTGTAAGACAATAGCTTCTCGTGGTGTAGAAGTGGAAGGGTGGAAATATGAATCACATTGTCAATGGCAAGTAGCGGGAAGAGCACATCAATGAGAATATGTGAGGGAATTGGCGAAAGGGTGATAGGAATA
>MU837295.1:68960-86731 GCA_029603245.1 Rhizopogon salebrosus TDB-379
CTTTCCAAAAGGGCACGTACATATCAACTAGCAGTGATGTGGATGTGTAGCACGAGAAATGTATACTCTCTAGGGAACATGAAATTTTCTGCTGTCACAGAGCTTGTTCGTGGTCCCTACTATTTGGATTTCCGAATATTTCAATTTGGGTCTGGGTAAACCAACACCATGAACTGCCTTCCGGCACTTGAAATCACCCACAGCATGTCTCGCAACCAAGCCACTGCTAGTTCTCTTAGAATGGAAACCCATTTGAACTTGAACTCACCGCGCATCTGGGACTCTCCGTATCTCACGCGGCTACACCTTTACCGTTTTACTCAGGTATTCTTTGGCCAACCCTAGCATATCCCAGTTTCTTCGTTGGCGGCTCTGGCTAGATGGTGTCATTGGGAGTGGTGTATTCTCTTTTGATCTATTGGCCCTGTGAACCTCAGTTGTAAGGAATAGTACTTCCCTGGCAACTGATCCTCCTTTTCCTTGCGTTTCATACCATACTCCATTCTTAGCGTCACTGTCAACAATTTACATTATTCGTAGAGCCGCTTTCATTCAAGCTGTCAACAATTTTCTATTACTCTCGTTACTCTCTCAAGAATGCCGCCTCTGCATGAGATCTATAGCTTAGAAGCTGCCTCATTGTCCCCGACGCCACCCCATTTCAACTACATATTTAAGTAACCAGTCGTATTGTACGTTCAGCAGCAAAAACAGAGTAGTGGTTCTCCCCCTTATACTCACTGTCCCGATCGTCACATCGAACTCGTACCGCTACGCACAATGCAGTACCCTTACACAACGAAACTTCCGCATGTCAGATTATCTTTCATAAATGACGCGTCACAAATCATTCGAGAGTCGCTTGTCTGCTTAAATTTGTAGCAGAGTATAGTTATGATACATTATGAATAAAGAAGGATATGAATGAAGAAGCGCTGCAAGATTCATTTAGGGTGAGCAAAAGAGGTCTGTGTCGTCGTCCTCTGTCACACCGATTGAAAAATTGGCTGCGACAACTGGAGGGGGAGGTGGGTGCCTAGCCGAGCTTGCGAGGCTAGAGTGTAGTCTACGATTAGTAGTGTACTAGGCAGACCACCCCTATGCACGCGTTTCTCTTGGGTGCCCCAATCCTGAATTCAACTCAATCCACCGTCTCTGAAGATAGGGTGTTGCTAAATCGGGAGGGAGGGGCTAGTAAAGCGGGAGGCAGCGGTTTCGAGCCTGCGAAAGCTCTCGTCAGGGGGCTTGCCGCTACCCCGACCGCTTGTACTTCTAATTCTACGTAGGACTCTGTGCCCTATAGATAAGGGTAGGCTGCGATAGCGGTTCCGGACTCATGATATACCTGCCTTAAAAAGAAAGGTATAACTGAGGGTGGAATATATGTAATGGCAGAGTGCCAGGCTTGCAGTCTAGGCCCTTGAGGCCCTGCAAGCTAAAATATACATGATCGGCCGCGCCACTTTCGTCGGCGTGGTCGAATCTCTTCAAGTCCATATAGGTCACTACGTTAATCATAGAGGCTTCTGAGGCTTCCCGCTGCCCAGATCCCTGCGCTTGCACAGTGATATGGACGTCCTGCGCAAACGTCGCGAGCGGAGGGGCTCTCAAGGTGGTTGAAGCTTCATTAGCATTAGCACCAGGGACCAAGTCCCGCAGAGCATTCGCCCTCTGATTCTCTTGATACTTCCCCAGAGATTCCCTGTGTCTCTTCAACGAATCAGACCGAGTGAAACTAGTAGAGGACGATAAATCAGCGCCGTGGACATAAATTGGAAGCAGCAGGATGCTCACCTTCTTTGACAGGCCGGATAGTGCAAACGACCCGACCCTCCTGACTCCTCAATGAATTGCTAATGAAACGGGCGTCAGCGGGTCGATCAAAGCAAAAGTAAGTTAAATTGGACTCACAACGACAGAATCGTCACCCGTGCGAGGTGCCACTGCCATCTTCTTCTTCTTTGCCACCGGGGCGTCATCGTCAGTTGCGCGGCGCTTCCCCTTGCTAGACCCCCTCGAACCCAAAGAACTCCCCTGTTGTTGCGGGACTTGCGGTTGCATAGCTGGCTGCCCGTTGTAGACTGCTGGTTGCGCGACTCCGGCTGATGCATCCACAAATCCCCAGTTGTTGGAAAGGTAAGGGGGGTTAGCCATACCCTCCATTTCCCTTAGGCGACTGGATTGGGGGAGCGCCTGAGCTGCCACCATACCAGCTGCAGTGATCACCCCGTTATGTCCAGGTTGGTATGCTGGCACACCGGTATGATGCGCATAGGGGACCATTGCGTATGCTGGCTGAGGGACGTACATGGGAGGAGTATAGGCTTGAATATACATCTCCCGGGGATAAGGCCGGAATCGCGAGGGCTGGCGTTGGGGGAGGGGGAGGGAGAGCTGGCCTACTGCATCTGGCACTGGGGTTCATCCTGTCGTTGATGCAATAACTCGAATCGCGTCAGTTCCTCTTCCTATTCCTTGAGCAATTCTTGATCCGACGTGACGCAGGGAGTTGTGGTGGTTGATTCAGGCGCGGAGGGTGGGTGGGAGAAGAGGGAAGCATCCCAGCATCCTTGGATGATGAAGCGGAGGAGTTAGAAGATGAATTGGATGCGCGATGTATCAAGTCCTCGCAAAGGCGATCAGCGAACGAGCCTTGACCAATGTTTTGAGGCATTTTAGGGGAGTTAGTATGGAGTCCTAGCGCTGCCAAGACAGAGTGAGTGCTCAGAGGGCAGTAGTAGCACCAAGCTCAAGCAAGTCGCGATCAGGAGTGATACAGTCGCCTGATGACGACTTGTGTGGGTAACCTGTGGGACATTCCAATTCATGGTAAGTTGGTCAGGACCGAAAACGATGACTGATGTTCTCCAGGTAAGGTTGCAAATATGCGTAAGGAAGCTATTTGCTCAGCACGCAGCAACAAGAAGAGAGTTCGAGTTCGAAGGAAAGAAGCGCAGATCGCAAGGATGAGTGACAATAGTGAGAGATAATGGTCGATGATGTTCGGGACCGCAAGCGCAAGTCAAGGCGGATGAATTCTGACAACCTACAAGGAAAGTACATGTTGGCTTAAATACATGGGGGACCGTAGCATAAATGTGTGGCGAGTGAGACGAAATAAAGAGCCTGAGTGATGAACGATGGGTGACGAAGGCGATGAGAGACAAAGAGGCAGAAAGAGGATTGTGTCCTGCACAAGGGGAGATGATGTGAAGGACTGGAAAGATAGAAATTGATCGACAAACGACGATACCAACAACGAGGGAGTAATATCCCGCAGACTCTAGTGTTGGAATAGAATTATGAACCTTGCCTGGACTCGCTTCCAAGTATCAGATCCCTATAAACATATTCCATGGTCAGTGATGGCATAGACATTAGCAGAGACAGCTGAGGCAATGCTGAAGCGGTAGGTAATTGCAATCCTGAGTCAACCGTCGGGGTGTCAACGCGTGAAGTATGTCTTTGTCAGGCTTTGTCGGCACTCTGAGCTCCAAGCTGGCTGAGATTGAAAAGGCGAGCGTCGCGCTTGACGATACAAACAACGACATCTACCGTTTCCTAGACGCTGTGAAAATCAGCAAGTAACAATAGCAAAATGTACTGTGCACCCCCTAATAGTTAATGTGCATTGTCCGCAATACCAAGACAAGTACGCGGATTAGGCGACTTGGGCTGTGTGATCAAGCGATTTCCTTACGCGCGATGGATTTGCAGGGTCATATGAAAGTATATATTGACGTTGTTACATATGCGCGTATGAGAGCGTGAGGGTTTCATGATGATGATGATGATGATATGATGATGTGTGAAAATGTGAGGAGGTGAGATAGATGATATGAGAATATTATACTTGATACAACAGAGCAATGTGAATAAGAAGATGTCCTTTAATTTTTCAAAAAAAGGTGAAGGCGTTCATGGTGGAATCTGCATACACCGCAGGGAGTGCATTCTCGGCTTCCTTGAACCAGTCATCGAAAGACGTGCCCAGGACTGACTCATCGTACATGCCTGCAGGCATGTCAGCAATACCTTCCTGCACAACTTGCGCTTGTGGGAGTGCAAGAAAATTTGACATTTTGGGCGAACCAAAGAGGTTCATGTCGTCATCGTCCTCCCTCCCCCTCGCGTTGACTGAAAAATCAGCGGCGACAATTGGAGGGGGAGGGACTCCGGTGCCCTGCTGAGAGACCATACGCGGTTCAGGCCTTGACGTTTGCGCGATGATCTGAACGTCTTGCGCGAACACCGGAAGCGGACGGGCCCCAGAGGCTTGCTTTGGTAGCCCGTTCAGTGTAGTTATTGGCGCCTGTGCAGCAGGTTGACCGGCGGGAGTGCATACAGGCAAAGGTGGGGCGTGCGGGGCCATCGAGCTAGGCCTGGTACTAGGCATTGGCGCCTGAAATGTGAACTGCCCAGTGGGTACAGCCGCGGAGGGTGAAGCCATGGACAAACTGCCAGACGCAGTAGATGGCCCGGGCTCGTCAGTACAAGGGAGGGGGCCCTTCCGAGCGTTCTCTTCCTGCTTTGGCTTACATGCCGGACTTTTTTTGTGTCGCAGCAAGGAATCGGAACGACTGAGACTAGTGGAAATTGACAATTCAGCGCCGTAGACATAGTTTGAAAGCAATACTGTACTCACTATCGTCCACACATGTCGCAAAGGAATTTTTTCGACCCCTGTGTGTGGGCGTTCGATGTGCGATGGTGGTAGGTGCTACCCTCCTGCATCCTCATCCGATTGCAGTGCGCCAACTGACACTCGTACATCTTCTGCCCGTTGATCTCCCCAATGAATTTCTGATAAATAAGTGTCAGCGGGTGGACGAGAAGAAAATCAACGAAATAAAATTGACTCACGAAATCGGGATCGACATCCGGACGAATACGGGGGTTCTTCTGCCTCTTTGTTGATCCTGCGGGACCATCGTCTGCTGCTCGGCGCTTCCCCTTGTTGACCTCCCACGAACTGGAGGGACTCCCCACTGGTGCAGGCCGCTGTATAATCCCCGCATTGGGATACCCTTGTTGCTGTCCCGCGACAGCAACGTAAGCATTAGGGTGGAGGTATGGAGGGGGGAATGCAAGAGGGACCGTTGAGTGTGGATAGTAAGCGTACATTTGGGTGTACAGTTCTGGAGGATAAGGCCTGAACCGCGCGAGTTGAGATTGAGGCTGGGGGGACGGAACGCCCTGCTGCTGCTGGTACGCCGCCTGCTCCCCCTCCTGCAGCCATAGCTCGAATTCCGCACCCGCCTCTTGCTGCCCGTCAAGACTCTGCGCAAGATCGTCAAGCCAGTGCTGCTTGTGGGGTTCAGGCGTGATGCGGGGTGTTGTAGTAAATGAATCGGGCGCGGAGGGAGAAGGAGAAAATAGGGAATTATGGTGAGATGAGGAAGAAGAACCAGATGATGAATTTGATGAGCGGTGGATTGGATTCTGGTGATGGGGGAGGGGGAGGGGGAGGGGGAAAGAGCTTTGACCACTTTGAGCCATGTTAGAGGTTGAGACTGAGAATGGAGCGGGAGTGGCGTCAGGTCCTAGCACTGCTAAGACAAGTTGAATCCTGAGAGGAGAGTAAGCGTACAAATGTACAAGTCAAAGTGCAGAAGGGATGATGTGGAAGGCAAGATCCGATGTGTGTGGAGAGGAAAGAGACACAGCGCCTAGTATTTAAATGTTAGAATGCCCCGCTTCAGGCCTATAAAGCGACTGACATGCGCCTCGGTGTGGTCCACTGTTTGAGTAAAGCGTCGTGCTTGATGGTACAAAGGATGTCATGCGCTGTTTCCTAGACGCTGTGCAAATCAGCAAGCAACAACAGCGAAACGAGCAATTCACTGATATCACTGGACGACTTCGAACTTTCGAGGCGAAGTTACTGTCGACCAGGGATCGTCCGTGTCCTCGGCTATTTCTCTGTACGGAAATTCATTGAGATCGACGCGTTCATGTGGTTCTGTTGTTGTACAACCACGCGCCAGTACTTTCCACCCACTGGTTCACGTTTATCTGATTTTCCCTGAGGATGTAGGGATTCATTCTGCAATCGCAATTTTCCTCAATCGATTGCAATCTGATTGACAAAATCTATCAATACGAACACCATTGGAGAGAGTACATGCTATAGATATGACATTATTCCAATGCCACCAATGTAACGTGTGAATGGTACGCGTCTCAGGCTGGGTCACGTCCAAGTTGAGTTGCGTCTCCGGTCGGCAGGGTAGTCCACGAGTCCGCACATTCAATGCCACCTCCTCGACACCTTGGCAACTCGAATGCCTCTATTTTAGATCATGTCAGGCATTGTGCATGACGTAAAAATATGATAACTTGATACGTGCCTATAGACGACGTGAGCGGAGGATCATAGTGTGTACTTGCGAGTACGTACCTTTGGAGGTGCTTTATGGCCAGGCAAACTTCCTCTGATGACTTGGTTGACTCGAGAGGGTACCACATTCTGAATGAACGACATAAAATACTGAGGGACAGTATTTATTGGTCCTCGAGTGTGCAAGATGGCCCCAGGTACGCATGCCTTGAGCTGCCATGAGTAGGATAAATTATGAGGCGGAATGCGACGCAAACTCGCGATCGGAGGTCTCTGGCTTGAGTAGCTGTTGAATATAGTCACGCGTCAACATAGTGAATAGGTTGAACTTCGTCGTACCCGCCGGGCCGTATCTACTATCGATAGCCAGTAGCGGAGTTTGAAACCTAACCTTTCTCGTTGGTGGATGTCAATCATATTGCTACCTTCAGTCTGTCCAATTCACTACACCAGATCTGCGGACCGGCAGTGTCAATGTTATTTCGGAAAGCTTACTGTCACCTCCAGCATCCCCGCGTGAGTCACCACAGTAGTTCTATGCCTACTAACTCCCCCCGCCGCCGAGTATCGCCCACCCCGACACACTCCCAGTCTGCATTCTTATCCACGTGCCTTCTCCACCACCGTTACAACTGGTAAACATACCATCCAGGTGTTCGTTATTTGACACTTTCGAGCTAAGTTTGCTAACGTGTCCGAGTCCCCGCAAGCGCGGTCGCATGCAGCCCACCATATCAATGCCGCTGTATCCCCTGAGTGTCCATGATGATGGACGTCAGCGGTGTAGTATTATGGTGTTGACGACGTGAGGAGATTGATACACCTGAGAAGGTGGCTCGTCAGGGGGCCAATTTCTTGTTTACGTCAGTGTTTTTGATAGTGTACACATCATATTCAGCTGTCTTTCATTCCGTTGTAATAAGTGCTTCCTGTGGCCCTCATATCACCTGTTCCATTATACCTACGACTTAGCAATGAAGATAGCTGATGAATCAACGAATATATGAATGAAGAGAACGCTGGAATAATCACGATCATATGAAGAGGTGAAAGTCTTTCAATTTTTCAAACACGCGGAGACGTCCATGGTGGAATCAACAAATACCGCAGGGGCTGCTTGTTCAGCCTTTTTGAACCAGTTATCGTAGGAAATGTCCAATACCGAAAGCGTCGAAATCGGGAGCAGTCCCATCTTGCGCGGCCTGGGGGGGGGGGCGATGGGCCCCCGAGGCTTGCTGAGGAACAGCGTGTCTCTTTCAGGAATTGGAGCGACTGAAACTAATGGAAATTGATAACTCGGCACCGTGAACATAGTTTGAAAGCAGCAGAAGACTCACGATTCCATGTGTATCGTGTTTACACACTCGATGAGGGTGATTCTATATGGAGAAGTCAGTGTGGCTTAATAGGTACTGTACAGTTTTTACATAGTGGGTTGACCTGTTCCTGGGGATACCATCTCATGTTGCGCCTGTGCCTCTTGCACCCCTCCAGGCTGTACGACAAGCGAGTGCCGTTTACAGTGACTTGCAGCATCAAGCTCAAGCTAGTCGCGATCAGGCGTGATACGGTATCACACTTGATTGCGACTTGCTTTGGCAACCTGTGGAGACATTTCAATTCATGCAGGGTAAGTTGGACACGCTCGAGGAACTGGAAACAATGATTGATGAATTTTCTTCAGGTAAGATTGCAGAAAGATTCATACAAGCCGTACATATGTCTATGCTGTCGCACGAGTATGCTCGAAGTAAGTAAACAAGGAGTGCTGGGAGGTGCTGAGGTGACTCATACCCCATCGGGGTAAGTCACTGAGGTGGCACTAGAAGGTACAGAGTGCCTGTGGGGCAACGAGTATGCCAATGGTTCGCGTTATCTTGGTGACTCCACAATAACAACCACTCACGTCTAAGTTAGATTATCCTACAGTCGAATTTACGCGACTCGAGGTTGTGTAGTGGGTACCGGGACGCAAGAGATCAGGATGATGTTGATAGGACGGGAGTTCGACGAACAGTCCAAGTCATCAAAACACTTCGTTGTTTCCCCAGTCTGCTCTCAATCAGGTGTTCAGTCAATGTCGTGTACGTATCGGTGTTCACTCGAGAAAAGAGCAAGCCGGCGCTCGTTGTTATTTTATTCTATGACAAGGAAGCTCGAAGGTGCCGCTCGACGTAGCAAGGATGAGAAGGACGGCTGCATGTCAGTGGTTTCATATCGTATGATGACGTGTGTTTGCAAGCACCCATTGATTACGTACGTTGTACCGAACTTCATCAAACCTGGAACATCAATTTAGCACCCATAGCTCATCATGCGCGGATACCATGCCTCTTACAAACGTTTGGTGATGCGGGTGGGTCAGGCGCTGCCGGGTATCGGATAGTGTGTGAGAGCTAAGGTCTGGCGGGTAGTGTGTTTTATAGACATCAAACCAGCCGAAATGCTGTATGGTATCGTCAGGCAGTTTGGCTATGACTGAGCTAGGAAGCAGGCAAGTCCCGGCTTACACTGCATGCAGTTGACTTAACAGTGAATCAGCAGTGATGCGCATGAGCTTGAAGACTGATAAAACAGATAGTGGTTTGGAAGCTGAACAGCAACAAAGCCTAGTATTAATACTTTTGTGATGTATACATCATTGTTCTAACAACCTCGTAGGATCATCAATAAGGCCGCCCGAACCTACATCATCGACACTACTTGATTACGACCAAGACAGCGCCGGGCAGGGCCTGGTCCAAAGGAATCACTGCGTTCATCATCAAGAAAACGTTCCAACCCTTTTACACCCACCGAGACCTGAAAAGATCGGCTCGAGAGGCGGCAGTGCACACTTCATCAGGAACTGGAACGTCGATTTAGCAAAATCAACATGCATGGATACTCTCCCTTACATACATTTGGCGATGCAGGTGGCGGCACTGACAGGTATCCGACTGTGGAGCCGAGTCAGTGAATCGTCGCGAAATTGAGAAACCGTGGCGAGCAGCAAGGTCCGCAAACCAACATTGACGCTGCCTCATGCTGCCTTGTGGCATCCATGCCTGCGATGCATATAAAACACGCCCGTCCTGCAGTTCTTTCCCCTCGGCTTTCTTTCTCTTCATCTCATTTCTGAGTCTACCTTTGTCCCAGATATGCCCCCTTCCTCCTCTACAGCATTCACTTCTAAGGTCGGTTCATTGAATCAACCGATGGACACACCCTCCCCCATCCCCACCGGATCACGAACCCCGCACGCAGTGGGAACGTTTACTGCTGGATCTGGTCCTAGCAAGGTCACCCCTATCCCTGCTCGGATAGTTTCAAGGCCTCTGCTGGATCAGTGGCAACTGTATGTCCTGCTCCTGGTGATGACGTTAACGTCCTTGCCACTTTTGAGTTAAAACGGACCTGTTCGTTGATGCCTCCTTGTTGTCCAATGTGACCTCGGCTGTGAAAGCTCCAACTGGCTACCTCGAGTGGATCTCTTTGAAGGCAGATCATCACAGTTTGCTAGTAAAACTACTCTGAATGTACTTCGTGTGCATAAGGTTGACGCCCAACTTAGCGTCGTAAAAAAAACACATTATTTACTTTTCTCCTCTCCATCCTCACAATGCGGAACCCTGACTGTGTTGGGCTGACGTACAATCAAAGTACGCACTCCTGCGATCAGGGAGCGTAGATTAGTGAAATAGGGAGTAGTTGGCTTGGGTTCTAGACGGACCCAGGTCTTTGTGCTGGATACAGCAAGGTGTAAGCCGTCATAAGTACAATCACTCGTCCCTCATTCGCTGACATCGGGTCTAGCCGGAAAATGATGTTAACAGCATGCTGCGGTATGACAAACACGACGGACTTTAACACCTCCCGACATACTCACTTTGAACCGGCGTCCCGCCCGCCAGGGGATTGTGAACGTGATCAGGGCGTTCTCCAAATTCACCCTGATCGTCAATGTTACTTCGTGATTGTGCACAATTCGAAGACTAAGAACTTCTTCCTGCATGGTTATGCAGTGACTGTGTCAGTTGACGTACAATCGAAGTGCGCACTACCTGTTATCAGGGACTCGTCATGATAGGATGTGGTCCCACCAGTATACGGATCAGCTGAGGCTTTATACAAATGGACCCGGACCATTTGATGGCCTAGAGTTACGTGTATGCGCTCCTTTTTAATTTGTTGATATTCGTTCTAGATGAAGAATGCAGGCTGTGATGTGAAAAGAGGTTTTTTCAAGCACAATTAAGACTCACTCAGAACACCTGACAAATGCTCTCCGAGTCGACGCTCCAGTTCTAAAGTCAAAGTTCCATGGTGACCTGCACTAGAGCAACCTTCATCCCGGTATGCAGTTTATGTGCCCCGAACACAACACCGGGCTGGATTCATCACCATGATTCATCATGATTCTGAATTCATATCCGTCTGGTGCAGTGGTGATCGATGTTTTAGCACGTGACCCCGCACAACCCGAGGTGGGTATACACACGTTTGCCTCAGTGGTCTTTCCCCGAGTACTGTCTGATAGCCTTTCATTCTATTTTAAGCCATGGATGAACGTTATTATATTGAACCAATCATACCCCACCTTGCTTGCTGTGCAAATCAATGATGGCATCAACGCATCATGATAATAAGGATCCCTCATAATGAAGAAGGCATGCACGAGTGATGGCTACCTTCCTTCCCATATGGTCTGTCTACTAGTACGGACTATGGATCCGCAGTGTAGTGCGTGCATTTTACATTGGTTTCGCATCACAGTTGTACTAACTTTGCGAGGTCTAGACTCTATTCGCATCCGTATGACGTTATAGCTAGCCTAATGACAGAGCAGGTGAGCGTGGAGCGACGACTACGAAGACTTATGATTGAGCAAGGGGCGCATTGTAAGGAAAGCATACTCTTGAAGTGGGGTATTTGGAGGCGATGCGGAGGGATGCTAACGGTTCGGTGGGAAGGTTTGTTCGCTATGTTTAGCCCTATCCTGACTTTCATTTTAAAGTTTTTTTCTGCCTCATACTAATAGATTGCGGTGACCCTGAATGGAGACTTGGGCCTCAGAGCAAAGTGGAGAAAATGCAGGAGCTCGATGGGAACTATTGAGACGTCCCTTTTTCATTTTACAATGCTTACTGACTCAATCAAATACGGGTAATCCTCATAATACCTATTTTGGTGATAGAGGCGCTGGACTGTTAGTATATCTGAAGCACTGAACATCATCATCATGCGTCTACTGGTTCGCCATTCACTGACGCCGACCTTCAAACATGACCATAACCTTACACGATCCCGTGTGGTGGCCACTGATCAGTGGATACCGTGTTTACAGCTATTTTGTAGGTCCGTGGAGAGAAACCTGGATACTGTCGGTCATATCTCACACCGTCACTCACAGTTGCAGCCTCTGTTGCCGTGATTTACGATTGGGGTAAGGTGATATGGTACCTATTGAGGAAAACTGCTGATGTCCCTCTGTTACTGTCCAGTACTAAATTTCGGAGAAGAGGTGTGTTTAAATGCATCGCCGGAGCAATTATCCCACTAAGTTTGGTTGTATAGCTTGAACTGATCTGGGTGAGTAGTTCCATATCAAAACAATCCACAGGACATATTGTTAATTCGGGGCAGAGGGGACACTGGTCCCTCATGACCTTTCTATATCTCGGTGTACGTAATTCGTGTTATGATCACAGTTGCCAAGTTGAACTGACTTCATACATCCAGGTGCGTTATATTGGGATACTATTATCTGCGTACGTTTGCAAAGATAACAAAACGACCATGTGCTAATAAGCCATTGCTCACGGTAGCACTGCCGTGTTGTGTATGTCTCCTCATATACATTGTGTTTGTTTCTTCTGATGCCAGCATACAGTATGTTTCTCACCAGCCTCGGTCACAGATGAAGTGAGTGTTCTGCACAGATACGTGCTACTCCTTCTCGACTACTGTATTTCTGTGTAGGGGTGAGTGAGATTCTCAACTAGCTTGCTGATTCCATTGCCTAACAATTGCAACAGCTGTAAGTCTATTTGAAGCGTTTATACCGTGCAATGTTAATCAATAATTGCATGTTTCAGGCAACTACATATGTTTTGCGCTTGTGTGGACGGCTTTCCTCGTCAATACATTGCTGGGTGGTGAGCTACTGCTGCGGTACCGGTGATGTTGCATCCACTGACATTATGCAAGTCGTCATGATCGCTCGGTTGTATGCCATGTATCAGCGATCGAGAAAGATGCTCATCTTTCTCGTTGTTATCTTCATGGTTATCACGATAATCTTTGGAGTGATGGGTGCAATAGGAAGCAGTCATACCTCAGCGCGTAAGCTTTAATTGGGACGACAGACTAAAGGGTATCAGGCTCATGGGACAATCATCAGAGGCGGTCATTCTCTCAGGCGCCTCTCAATGTCATTTTGCAAACAACGGCCTTATGACTGGGACTTGGATACTCAGCACTGCGTGGGAGATACTGACGCTGTGTCTTGCGGCCTGGGTCACTTTAAAATGCTTCCGCGAACTGCCACGAAATTCAGCAGGATGGATCATCAAGGACTGTTTCACGGTGTTGATTGAGACTCATGTGGTTTATTTTGCAGCGTGAGCTCGTAATTTGAATGAGTTAATCTCTTTTCGCTGACGTTCCGTACGAATTAGGTTTGCTGTCGCTTCTTGCCTCAACCTTGTCTCCCTATCTTCAGCAGTCTCGGTGTGCCAATCCAATCCATGATGCGGTGTCTGTATCTGACCGCTCTTCCATCATTTTGTAGGATCCATCTTCCGTAGGAGTTCAGGTTTATCGTGGCGTCTTTGAAATCGTCATATTCATGCAGATGTTTGTGCTAGGACCGCGTCTTGTCATAAGTGTTCGAAGTCATAACGCTACGCTCGTGACAAACTCTGACGAAGGAACTTATATGACAGCAATTGCTTTCCAAAAGGGCACGCACATATCAACTAGCAGTGATATGAATGTATAGCACGGGAAATGTATACTCTCTAGGGAACATGAAAATTTCTGTTGTGAGCTTGTTCGTCACTGGTCCTTACTATTTGGATTTCCGAAGATTTGAATTAGGGTCTGGGTAAACCAATACCATTTTGCGTCACTACTGGAACTACCTTCCAGCACTTCAACGAAGTTGAAATCACGCACCGAAATGTCTTGAGTTGCAACCAAGCATCTTCGTTCTCATATTATACTACTATTTCTCTTAGAATGGCAACCCATCTGACCAACTTGAACTCGCCGCGCATCTGGGACTCCGTATCTCACACGGCTACACCTTTACCGTTTTACCTAGGTATTCCTTGGCTACCACTGGCATATCCCCGTTTCTTCGTTGGCGGCACTGGCTAGATGGTGTCATTGTGAGTGGTGTATTCTCTTTGGATCTGTTGGCCCTGTGAACCCCAACGAAACTTCCGCATGTCAGATTCCCACATCCACGCAGACTTCTATGTGCGGTAGTGCAACCTGTTGGGACATTGGAACAGTCACTTCGCCTGTTTCGTCAATCCGTAGGTACTGAAGCTGTTTCATTACAGGGTGTGTCCACTGTCCATACAACCGTTACTATCGGTACATACCTTTTGACCGCTTATTGATTGTTCAAACAATTGGAAGCATATTTTCGAGGATAGTAGGAAGGTAAAATACTTGATCGTGCCCAGGATGCACTGATATCCCGAAGAACCTTCCACCGATGGCAACCTGCATGGTTAGGTACCTTTCCGAAGCAAATCACCCTGCCTCCAAGGACTAATACCGGCACATCTTTGTGCTTCTGTTACGTTCTGTATAACAGATTTTAAGATAGTGTGAGCCTGTATGAATTGCTCTGTGTGAATCTGTCCGAAATCGTCAAGAGAACAGAATCGACCCGGAGGAAGCATGGAATATAACGGAACCGTAGTACACCAAGCTGCGAACTCAATTTGCGACACCGTTCCTCTTCACCTACACCACTTTATCTCTCCACAACTTCCTTACTACCTACCCAATCATCCTTGATGAAGTAGAGACGTTGTTGGAACACTGCGCCATACATCGTCTCATCAACGGAATACTATCTTTCATAAATAACGCGTCACAAATCATTCGAAAGTTGTTTGTCTGCTGGAATTTATAGCAGGGTATAGTTACAATGATATGAGAAGGATATGAATGAAGATGCGCTGCAAGGTCCATTTAGGGTGAGCCAAGGAGGTCTGTGTCGTCCTCTATCACGCCGATTGAAAAATTGACCGCGACAACTGGAGGGGGAAGGGCTTCTGAGGCTTTATGCGGCCCAGATCCCTGCGCCTGCAGTGAGATGGACGTCCTGCGCGAACGTCGGGAGCGGAGGTGCTCTCGAGACGGTTGAAGCCTCATTAGTATTAGCACCGGACCAAGTCCCTCAGAGCATTCGCCCTCTGATTCTCTTGACACTTCCTTGATTCCCTGTATCTCTTCAACGAATCGGACCGAGTGAAGCTAGTAGAGGTCGATAAATCAGCGCCGTGGACATAAATTGGAAGCAACAGGCGCCCACCTTCTTTGACAGGCCGGGCAGCGTAAACGACCCGACCCTCCTGATTCCTCAATGAATTGCTGATGAAACGGGCATCAGCGGGTCGATGAAAGCAAATTGAATTGAATTAGACTCATGACAACAGGAGCGTCATCCGTGCGAGGTGCCACTGCCTTCTTCTTCTTCTTCTTCTTCTTCTTCTTTGCCACCGGGGCGCCATCGTCAGTTGCGCGGCGCTTCCCCTTGCTGGACCCCCCCGAACTCGAGAACTCCCCGTTGTTGCGGGACCTGCGGTTGCATAGCTGGTTGCCCGTTGTAGACTGCTGGTTGCGCGACTCCGGCTGATGCATCCACGAATCCCCAGTTGTTGTAAAGGGAAGGGGGGTTAGCCATACCCTCCATTCCCCTTAGGCGGCTGGACTGGGGGAGCGTCTGAGCTGCCGCCAACCAGCCGCAGTGAGCACCCCGTTATGTCCAGGTTGGTATGCTGGCACAGCATACGCGATGGTCCCCTATGGGCATCATACCGGTGGGTGAGGGACGTACATAGGAGGAGTATAGACTTGGGTATACATTTCCGGCGGATAAGGCCTGAAGCGCGAGGACTGGGGTTGGGGGAGTCCGGTACTCGTTCTGTTTCTGTTGTTGTTGTTGATGTAACGACTCGAAACGCATAAGTTCCTCTTCCCGTCGGGCTGGATTCACCACCATGATTCGTCATGATTCATATCCGCGGCGTCCAACCATAGGTGTACAGTAATTAGGTCTTGATTGGAGTTTGAAACCTAACCTAGCGGACTGCCCCGGGCCGATATTTTTTTCGTTGTATGATCACTGATTACACAGTTGACTTTTTGCTAGCAGTACGTTATCATCAAAGGCGAACGCACACCACCCTTGCGAAGCCCACACACACACATACCTGCGACTGGTGGACTCGACACTTACCTCGCTACAGGCATTCACTCGGAGGGTGCGGATGACGTCCTTGCGTGGTAGTACTAGAAACGCCAACGTTCGACGTATCCTCGGCTTTCTCGTACGGCACTTGACTACTTAACCATCCCTGGTATGCACGCCAGTGCTTGCTTGCATCTCATCCGAATCTAAATTGATCTAAATGTGTATTTCAGCAACTTCGGTTGATGTTGAACATGTTTTCTCTCGTGGACGGCTGCTACTATCTCATGTTCAAACACATCTATCTGCTCAAAGTACTCGTGCACTCCTCTGTCTAGGATGTTGGAGCTTGCTGGGGTTGGTGAAGGACAGTGATGTGATGCCCGTAGCACGTCTGCCAGACCTCGAGGGGGAGGAAGGGGACCTTGAGGACGGATGGACTTTTGCTGAGTTCGTACCATCTCCTCGTCTTTTTTCTGCTTTCTGTGCGCGCAGCTGTTATATATATGTGCGTCCGTTTCATTCGTCTTCTTGAAATCAGTCTAGACTGATACACCATACCAGACACATCCTTGCATCTACATCATACGTGCGTCCTACACATTTTTATTTAGCTCATAGTGCAACTCTGAGAGCACCATCCCCGATCGACACCTAATTCCCCGACTGCTCCTTCCCGCAGCCTCCCATAGCAACATCACCACGCAAGACACAGGGGATGCCGCATGTCATCTCATCCGCTCTAGTGCATCCTTCATCAAATGGACCATGGTAGCTGGCCTACACCTAAACCCAAGTCCTCTAGAGGTTACGCTTCTGCATCATCAACTTCCTCGTATGCCAACTCAATGTCCTCGAGCTCCATCCTTTCTTCTGGCATCAAGAGCTTTGATTTCCCCCAAGGTCTATTTGCGGTATTACTGATTAATCGTTGTTCTCTGCAGCATGATCACCCTTCACCCATTTTCTACCTCTCGGAGTCCATCCATCTCATCTGGTCATTAAGTGCGCAATCGTGGCGCTCGCAACCTGACGCCCGTGTACCCGAACTTTTCGTCCTTCTACACGACATGTTGATTCACCAACATCCAACTCGACAACTTCTCGCCTACCCTCGCTCACTTCCTTGAGCGCATCGAAATCAAGCGAGCCGAGGAACGCGAGTGGATACCGATGGCTGTTGTCAATGTCGGTGCCGTCCTCAAATACGAATGGTGTGTTGCACGAGGTTGGTGCTTATTTTCTCGTAGCCTCTCACAATGTATGTAGCTGTAATAATTCAACATATATTATATCTATCTTACCATACCCGCACGAAGACCCGTACCCGCTGGTACCCTTGTGTACATGGGGTATGGATTGATGTTGAGGTCTGAGTTGTTTGCCCGTGCGGATCCCTATCGACAACGACAGTGTCGCAGCTTTAGGTGAAGAGATTTAATTTGTACCCATTGAACTAGTTCAGTTTCACTACTTATCAGCTAATCACACATGTATCATGGTTAGTATCAGCCGGCTGTCTTTGCTGTTCTCTCTTGAAGCTAGTAATCGCATGTGTGCTTCCTGTTTCTCCTCGATTTAATTTAACTTCTGGCGGAACCGTACACTTTAAAGTTTAGGTGCATCGTCAATTCGTCATATCCGCCTGGTGATCGATACTTGGGAAATGCCGCCTGGCGTCGGCGGTAACCTTGCTTGCGTCAGTGCTATCCATCATTCTCATTTGCACTTTCAATTAAGTATCGATACATGATTCTCAGTGCCGCGTGCAGCGAGTTTGTCACTAGCGTTGTGAGATTCAAATATTCAAACATGTTTATGTATGACAATACAGACAAATACCTAGTAACCACGACGAAGCTCTGAATAAATATCATAACCCTTGTATAAAATTACGATGCATAATTCCCTGTAGAGCACGCGTAATTACTTGGAACGCTTCTCCAACTACACGCCGCCGCCGGTTGTAATGTGTACGCGTTCCTGGAAAGCAACTGAAGTCATGTCTGTTCCTTC
>MU837297.1:0-17208 GCA_029603245.1 Rhizopogon salebrosus TDB-379
AACAATTGCTGCAAATCGATTCCAGCTTGATTGACATGCATACCCGAGGGATCAAATATGAAGCAGTTCTGGATCATGAGTTTGAAGTCTTTGAAGAACTTGGTGGTGTTAGGGTACTCTCCAGCATTGAGCTTCTTCCACATTGTCAACATGTCCATAGGCTTTTTGATAACCTTGTAATATGTTGGGATATCAAGTTTAACCGCATCTGTGAATTGACATACATCGGTTTTGAGTGCATGGCATGATAGTACCTATCAACGTACCAATGGGCTCATAGAATGGATGGGCAACATTCCAATGCTGTTGTTGCCGCAGATCACTCAAAATCTTTGCACGATATTTGAGCTGCTCAGCAGTGCCATTGTGCTTTGGAACCTTCGCCTTGCACATCTTCTTTGGAACATTGGCATAGGGCAAGTCCTTTGGAGGAGTGGGTGGATCTCACATTTTGGCCGCACAAATACCTGCTTGGCTTCGTTGCGCCGAATAAAGGAACTGAGGTTGAAGGATGGCGAACAGGGGCCACAGAGGTTTTCTTGGCAGGTGCTGGGGGAGCTGTGGGAGGGGGAGGAGGCATTGCAACTTTCTTGACCATGGTAACCTTTGCCTGTACTAATGAGTTGTGCACTCAGCATGTTATGAAAAGGGGCATACCTTGGCTACAATGAAGAAAAATTAACGAGTGACTAACAAAGGAGAAAGACTTGCAATGTGGCATGAATATTTCTGAGTTGTGTGTTTAACAAGGTAGCCTTGTCATGGAATATCAAGCGTGCGTCTATACCATCGCAGGCACAGCAGATATCAGTGCTGCTGACTCACTGGTTGACAAACTCCAGCGCGATGGTCACCCTCTGGTAGTACTTTGATGCAAACTGTCATCTTCATCATCACTGGCATCCTGAAGAGGTGGCAGATGCTTCCATTTCTCATCAAACAATTGCTGCAAATCGATTCCAGCTTGATTGACAGGTGTACCTGAGGGATTAAATATGAAGCAGTTCCAGATCATGAGTTTGAAGTCTTCGAAGGACTTGGTGGCATTAGGGTACTCTCCAGCGTCGAGCTTCTTCTGCATCGTCAACATATCCATAGGCTTTTTGATAACCTTGTAATATGCTGGGATATCAAGTTTAACTGCATCTGTGGATTGACATACGTCGGTTTTGAGCACACAGCACGCTAGTACCTATCAACGTACCAATGGGCTCATAGAACAGATGGGCAACATCCCAATGCTGTTGTCGCCACAGATCACTCAAAATCTTTGCACAATATTTGAGCTGCTCAGCAGTGCCATCGTGCTTTGGAACCTTCGCCTTGCACATCTTCTTTGGAACGTCGGCATAGGGAAAGTCCTTCAGAGGAGGTGGGTGGAGGATGGCAAACAGGGGCCACAGAGGTTTTCTTGGCAGGTGCTGGGGGAGCTGGGGGAGAGGGAGGAGGAGGTGTTGCAACTTTCTTGACCACAGTAGCCTTCGCCTGTACTAATGAGTCATGCACTCAGCATGTTGTGAAAAGGGGCATACCTCGGCTGGGGGTGGAAGCTGTTCAATCTGCTTATCAAAGACAGATTCAACATGGTTCCCTGCCCTCCCGATCATATGGTCTGGGCTACTAAATGTGATGCAGTTGCTGAACACCAGTTGCACATCAGAAACAAACTCCTCTGTGCTATAGTAACATGGATTGTTGTCATATCTGGCATTCCCAGCGTCACCTGACTTTCCTGCGCTTCAGCTCGATGTCTCTGCACTTGAGCACACTTGCGCGCACCTGTACATTCTCTATTTCTGCCTAAGTCCTTGCACGTGTGCGCGTGCCTCATGCGCGCATGCACGGGAATATCCTTTAACCTTATCTCCATTTATGTTTTTCTCCTTTTAGACACTCATCTGTTCTTCCCCTGATTATATGTTTCACCTTCCCATGTCAATTACTTTCATCACTCGCGTAGTGCATGCTCTTGTCCTTGTCTCAGTTTATTACCCCTTCTGTTTGTCCTTTTGTCTTTACCTTTTTGGAACTCCGCGCACTACCCCTATATAAGCATGCCATAGTCTACCTTGTATCTTTAGTTCAAATATCGAATTGATTCACCCTCTGTCACCCTCCGTCCGCGACTCTACTTAAGTAGTCTCTCTCGTCTTCAGCGCTGGACTCGTCCTCGCTGTCTCTCTTGTCCTTCGCACCTTGAAATATAAGGGCGCGCTCATATAAGGGGCGCAGCACACGAGCTGAAGCCAAAGCCCTTACCCCTCCGTCAAGCGCACTCGCACCCTCTTCAGTGCACACGCCATAGTCGCGCCATTGCGCTTAGTAGCTAGCACTCCATTGCACACAGTCTAACAATTGTTGGGGTTGGGATCTGGCTTGGAAGGATTAGACAACATGAGCTTACCCTCAATAGTGCCAAGGTCCATTGGGTTCTTGATTATGCTTGGGTAATGGGGAATGTTGAGAGACATGGGATCAATGGGACGCAAGAATGTGCCAGCATCCTTAGGCTTCTTGAGTGAACGTACTGTGGACAGGCAGAAATGGTGTTGCAAAGAGCTGATAGTTGATATGTTGGTACCCATACGTGTAGGTGGTGCTGGGGTTGGACTGGAGACAACAGTATCACCATTGGTTTAGATAGAGGATGCTGTAACAGGAGGGGGAGAGCCAGTCTCAGGTTGGCAGAAGGAAAATAAGAAAGGAGATATATGGAATTAACATGCCTGTCAAGGCGCACAATGACAGAGGTACTTACATTAGCAATACTATAATAGATGCTTGATCAGCATCTGAATATTTATGAGCACGCTTGGCTGGAGGTGGTCTAGCTTCACCATCATCCTGCATACTATTCGAGCGCTGGTGTGAAAAATCAAAGTTGGCCATCGTAAATAGTGTATAACCTTTTGAAAGTGGTTTGAGCCAGTTTGGGAACCAACGCAAGACTACGGCTTGCCATTGTAGAGCTGATGTTTATGGCATGGTTCAGTTCGGTCAGGTTTGGTGACAAACCGGGTTCCAAAATTGGGTTAAACCCACCGAAAACCATAACCGTGGCAACACTATCAAGCTCGGTGCTGGTAAACTTCAATCACCAAAATCCAACACACCCCCTCAAGCGAAGACACTTCAGAAATAAAAATTCACCCCCTGAAAGTCCATTCCTTCAAGCCACCCACTGATTTCCACAGTGAAGAGTCACCAATCCTCCCAAGACCAAATCCAGTCTTCATCAGTCTTCCTCCAAAACCAGAGCCCCCTTGACATGACTAATCCAGGTGCATGCACATGATCGCTGCTGTCCCCACTTGTCCCTGCCAATAATATCTGCTGCTGCTGCAAAGTCTGATGCCCAGGCAATGAGCACAATGGCCTCCAAGTTGAGCTGCCATCTTCTTCATCAACCCCTCCACCAGCAATCTCTGCAAATTCCACCTCTACCACCTCATCCATCTTCCTATCTTCATCCACCTCCACAAATGCTGAATTCCTGCGAGTCATGTCATCTGAGTGTGATAGTGCAAGCAATATGAGGTCCAGAGTAATAGAAGTGTGAGAGTGATGAGAATAAGTCCAGATCTGATCAAGTCCAAGACTTCTGCCTTCTGCTGGTGATGTTCTCGCCAATAGCTCCACAAGTGATAACAGGGAGCTCTGCCTGTCTGTTGATGGGTTTCTATTGAATTATGCACCAGTTCCGGCACAGTGAAAATGGAGAGAAACCCATAGCATACAAAAACTGTAGCTAGTCTTTATATACTGTAATGATTGTGCCAGTTTTACCAAGTCAGTACAATATTACTAAGTGTTGAGCTTAGCACCAGTAAACTTCAATCACCGAAATCCAACAATAAGAACAAAAGCTGGTAGGTATTCATAATTTGCAATAGCATGGCTATGAGAATCACAGTCCAGTGATGTTGACATTGGTCAAGTTGTTGTTGGGCTTCAAGGTCAATAACCGAGTCATGGTTCATATGTGCCAAGTGTTATCAATCTGAAGTCTGACTGGCAAGGTGTGTGATCCAGGATCTCCCAGACCATGTGACTTTGCTCAGTTGAATTTGAATTCCTGTTATTCATTGTCCAGGCATGACCTTATTAGGCAATATCCTTCAATTTGATCAGATTCAACTCACTTGCAGTTGCCAAACTAGCTCTTAGGTACCACATTACTAATTTGGAAAGGTGGGAGTAATAAGTGGTCTTGGGTTAGGCCTTGGTCAGAGGACAGTGATCAACTTACTTCAATGTATTAAAAACATAAAAACACAAAATCAATGGCAGGCCAACAACAGTATGGATCACCACAATGCACATTCATTACAAAATGTTGTGTACTCTACATCTGCCTTCCCCACTACTTATGTATGCCCTTATGTAGTCCAGTCCATCACTTATGAATATCTTGATAAATCAAAGTTTCCTGCGAAAAGTATGTAGCATGAGAAATTCATCTACTCTGTTGGTAAGGAGCAGCATGCTGGTATCCAGAGTACTGTGGCATGGACTGGTGATCTGCGACACGCATTTGAGGGAACAGAGCTGAGGTGCCTGCGGGAGTACCAGGATTGTGGCGCTGCTGTTGGGAAGTGTATGTAGAAGGCGGGGGGACAGTGTTCATGTTGTAGGATGTATCACTGCGAGGATATCTCGAGGATTGCCACCGGTCCTGGGGCTGCAGCTGGACATGAGGAGACGGATGCGTCTTCAATCGGTCAGAGATATAATTATTAGAATAAACGGATCAAAATCACCTCGAAGGAACCAGATTGTTGGTTTACTCCAGTAAATGGTAGCGGAGATATAGACTGTGGATAGCGAATCTGCTGAGACATCGGAACGGGCTCTTGAACAGAGTACGACGGACGTGACGTCGAAAATCCACCTTGCTGAGGTTGATAGTGTGCAAAAGTGACGCCAGAAGTACGGGGAGCTTGAGATAGAGACTGGGAAATCTGAGAAGGTATACCAGATGACCGTATGTCAGATTGATGTTCGTAGCTGTATCTCACACTTGGTGCCCCACCAGCATAGTAGCTGCCGTTGGGATAGTGATCACGTGAGTAACTCGGCTGGTTGCTGTAGTAGGGCTGTGATCCAACTGGACCATACGCTGCCTTCAAATCAGTTGGTGTAGGTAACTGGTTGCTGTTGAAAGAAGAACTCTTGGATCCTGACATATGGCACCTTTTGCAGATGAAGTCCTCAGCATCCCAATTACGTTTCGGGCGACCCGCAGCAGCATCATGTTGATCATGGCACATTATGTGCTGCCACTTTGAACATCTACCACAGCACATGATAGGGACACCGTCATCCTAGACAAACAAGATGCGGAAGGCTCAAGAACACAAGATAAAAGAAAAACGAACCTGGTTGATACCACGCCTACCGCAAATCTCACAATCCAGCTCCCAGTCTTCAGCTGGTGTCCGAGATCCACTACTAGAAGCGCCAGTTCCATTGGTAGGAACAGGAGCGAACAATGTGGGAAGCTTTTCCCTCTGACCTGGCAATATGGCAGGGAATGAATGCTCTTGACCCACGACATCAACAGGTGCGCTGGTGCTAGCGACGTGCATTGAGAAAACATGTATGGGTGCAGAATATTCATACCTAATGTTAGTTTCAGCTTGCTTTGCTTCTCGTTCCTTCCTGCGTTGCTCTCTAGCATTCTCCCTGTTAATCCGATCCACTTCCTCTTTCTGTCGACGCGCTTCAGCCCTCCTGGCTCGACTCATCTTTTCATCTTCCTCCGCGCGCCTCTTGGCAGTAAGTAGTTCTTGCTCCTTCTCACTTTCCTTCAGAGCAATACGAGATGAGCGCTTGCGGTGCACGACCGCTTCCTCCTTGCGCTTCATCCTCTCCACCTCCTAGAATGACATTGTATCAGTGCTTCGTCATACCGAGTGAGTTACATACCCTGAGCTCGGCAGTTATAGCCGGGACGATGCTCTGTGTCAATACCTTATACAAGGACTTCTCGGCATAATGACTGGCTTTCTCAAATTGCTCGGGGAAGTTCTCCCATTCTTCGAGGGTGACACATACCTGTTCAGGACGCAGGGGTAAGATGAGATGACATCACTACTTGCTCATCGAAAAAAGGCTCACCGTCTCCCATTCAATAAAATCTTCGGGAGGAGATAGAAATTCATCATCTTCCTCATTGACATTAACCTTGCTATTTGATTTATCAGGCGCCGGCACAAATTCCGCTTCGCCTCCATCTTTAGCACAAGCTTCTTCATTCTCGCCTGCGTTGGCGTCTTCCTGCGCGTCCCCATCATTTGTGTTCTCATCGTCGCTAAGTTCTGTGAGATCACTGATCGACTCTTCATCGCTCTCGAGCCCTGTCCTCAACCTCGCCTTGGTCTTAGGTCGTGTCTTCTCTTCTCCCCTCTGTCCCTCATGCGCCCCGGCAAGCCATTCCTCTGGCACCTCCTGCCACTCGTCGTCTGTCAAACTACCGCGTAGCCGTGCACTCACCCTGATCCCGGAAGGTCGGCGAGGAGTCAAAGGTCCGGCATTAGCAGACCTGTTTCGCGCCATCTGGCGCTGGTATTCAGCAAGGTCCTTGGCCTGAGCGTCGAGCTTCTGATTTGCACGTGATTTGGCAGCACGCGTACCGCGCGACAAGGACGGGCTGGAGGTCTGCGTCTGCGCTTGATTGCGCCGGCGGGATGATCTGGCGGGTGTTGCAGGGGGAGGGGTGGGTTCCGGCTCTGGACCAACTCGCTGACGTTTGTTGGAAGACTTCTGACGAGTGTGTTTCGAGGGGTTTGAGGTTACGGGGCGCTTGCGCTTGAGGGTCGGACGCGGAAGTTGGCGTTGAATCCATAAACGGTCGGCTGAGTTTCGGTCAAGACTGAGGGACGAGACGAAAACACAGCACGCACCTCCTATTAACCAATAGGCATTCCGCTTGGCGTCATAACCTATTGGCTCTATGCGCTATATTAACGGATCAGAAATTGTGGAATATGACCCAGGTATAATACTTACCCATTGAGCATCCTCGTCGTCGTCTTTCATCTGGGTACGTAATCGATTAGGGTTCTGAAATTGCCATTCCATAAGAGTGTGCAAGGAATCCAATTTATTGGCGGTGGACAGGTCGAGCCAGTCAATCTGCTGCAGGTTGGGCTCTTGCAAAGGCCCTGCGGAAGATGCGGTGACCTCATCCTTGATTTGATCAAATTTGGGTTCCTCCGACTCGGCCTCGACTGTGTCTGTTGGATCTTCTGGCACAACGTCACTTTTCGTAGGCGGAGAGGCTTCAGACCCTCCATCTTCATGCACCATGATTTTCTTATCCTCCTCTGGAACCACCTCTTCTACGATTTCGGACGGAAGTCGGGGGGCAGTGGATGCGCGCGAGGACTCTGCCACATTAGCGTACATTTGCTGGATCGGTCCTATGGGATTTGCATCTGGATCGCGCCTGGTGTATTGTTTTCGTAGGGCAGTTTGCCAGTTGTCAAGGCTATTGACATAGTCAGACGATAGGAGTGGTCCACACTATAGGTTGAAGTGAACTCACGTTATTTTTCTGTCCTGTGTTAATGCGACGAGCAATCGTGTCATGATGCGTGACAAAACGCGGTTGGTGGAATATGCCAGGTCATCCTCGATGTCCTGTGTTATTTAACAAGATAAGATGTCCTCGACAGATGTAGGCAGAATTAGTACTCACGATCAAGGTCACGTCATTCATGGCAAAGAGGGCATTAAACGTGAAGAAGAATTGGCTGAACGCAGCCCATTTCCAGTGTCGTCTGAGCTGAAATACATTGGGATCTGCAGCAGGGGCAGGAAGCTGAAAAGCGACCGAGGTGGCTTGGGGTGTCGCGGAGGAGGCAACACGAGCAGAGGTGCGGCGAGGCATGCGCGCAGCTCAGTTAGGGCTTTATAAACAGGTCGGAGATGGTTCGGCTGTTCAGGCGATGTTCAATTGCGAAAAAAAACCTGACCAGCGATTACCAGAAAGGTTTAAACTGATATTAGTGTTGGTGATCGCCGCCGCCGTTACTGGCGATGGGCACGACGTACAGTGGAATGAAGCTTGAAGCAGCTCGGCGACGATTTTCAATAATTTGTAAACTCGAAGTTCTCAACTTGGCCAAGGCGACACAACAGAAACCCCTTCCTGGGAATTTTGGACGAACATTTGAGTACAGATTTACAGGAAAAAATCCTGCTTCGCAATCTTGGAGACAGGACTAAAAGTCACAATTTGCCTTGTCAGGCTCCTACGAAATTGAAATACTACTGAAGTTATTGATACACGATGCAAGTAGGTAGGGTATCTTTGTCCATCTATCTCACCGAGTCGCCATAGTTCTGCCACTGTACCAAACACCAATCTGTCAGTTGCCTGTGCGCTGAATGGAAGACGCTTAACATACGTGACAGTCTTTCGTTCGGTCGTGGCCACCTCCGTCTTCGCTCGGTTGAGGACTTTCTGAAACTCAGCCACCCTATGACGCATACGGGAATGCATGTATGCCTTTGAACACTTGATGTGGTAATGAAGATAGTCCCTGAATAGTTGTATGTGTGATATCGTGTTGAAGGAGATATCTGCATTGGCAAAGTGTCGGGGGAAAAGGACGAAGGTGACATAACCAATGTCATCAGTGTTCCTTAGACCTGCGATATCACGGATTTCCAATGGTGGATCACGGTTTGTATACAGAACTTGTGGTGCATTTTGGATGCTGGGCTGCCGTCGTGCATCCACAAATTCCTTGTTACAACGTCAGGTATAAGTCTGGAATCCGATGGCTTAGGCTTACCTGCAAGAACACCTTTCCAAAAATGCGATCTGTCTCCTCCCTGAAGACGGTTGAGAATATCACGGTAACACGGTCAGGCGAAGCTTGGATGTAAATGGCCTCTTCATCGCGATAGTGTACCTGCATCAGCTGGCCTTGGCTACCGCCTGATGCTTCGAGCTCCTTCTGTTGCTTAAACGCAAGCTCAAACGGTGCCGCCAGAGCGTTCCGCTTGAATAGCGAGATGGATTTTATGAATGCCTCCCGACTCTCTGTAGATACTAATCGAGTCAAACTAATGCATTAGCTAGGCCACACGCACCTTCATCAGTTGGGACCTGATCAAGATCGATATCAAGAGTAACATTATATTCTGGCTCTGTCTGCTGCTTGATGAGTGGGCCATACTCCCGTTGCAATACCTGCATCGCGCCGTATGCAACTAGCTCATCCCAACATCGGATATTCATGGAGAGCTGAACCACGGTTTTCTTTTCTGGCGTAGAGAGGTGAAACCTCACGCCGTCAAAATCTACGAACAAAACATCGAGAGATGATGGCCTGCAGGCAAAGCTTCTTAGTGGACCACGGGCTGTCAGTGAAGGGGAATCTCACTTTGCGATCTTATCAGCGAGAGTGGTCTGAATGATGAGGTTGTTTGACTAGGATAAATTAGAATACGAGCCCAAAGATCTTTCGGATGTTGCTTACCTCGAGTAAGATCATGGTGTGGACGTCTGCTGCGATGGGCGGGTGCGGTCCGTGTGTAGCTTGAGCGTGGGAAAAGAACTGTGCCACTGTCCGTTATTTCCCTCTTCCCTTTTGCTGCTTATCCCAGCTAGCTACAAGCAAGCAGATCAAACCGCGAAAAATCTCAAGGCCTTTCAATCATCATGGGTCTGTTATAATTTCTAATGTCAAATATACCCTAGCTCACAGAAATGCAGCGCCTAAAAAATCCAAGGCATCCAAGATGTCCCTCAATGAGTTTCTCGGCGATACTAGTGCGTACCCCATTTTTTTCTGACAAGTCAGGCGTAAGACGATGCTGCATCCGTAGCTCTGGGATCATGGGCGGATGAGATGGATTCTCTTCCCAGTGCTCGTAAGTGCTTGTCTACTCTCATAAGTTTAGTTGTCGGAATTTCCACAGCGTCGATAAGAACGGATGAAGATGGACCTCGTCCCGGTGATCGGTTTGGAAGAAGAGATGACTTTGCATCGTCGCGGCGTAAGCATTTGATTACTACATTTCTTCTAGGTTCCGATTCACTCTCTTTTCAGCTGATCGATCGTTTGCGTCCCCTCGAGAAGACCTCCCTCTGCCCACCCATCCCCCTTACACCGCCTACGTTGCGAATCTCGCCTTCGATATCACCGAAGGTGAACTTGAAAGCTTCTTTGGTCCTCATGAAGTGTGTCATGTGCCCGTGATATCCATGCCGTAAATTAACTCTTGGGTAGACCAAATCCATTAAAATTATCAAGGACCGCGATGACAAACCGAAAGGTTTTGGATATGTCGAGTTTGTTGAGCTTGACGGACTAAAAGATGCTCTGGCCAAGACTGGTAGTGTGAGGAACGTTTCAACTCTCTACCTGCTGTCGTCATTGATTCCGTTCTAGAGCCTTTCTGGACGCACAGTTCGGACCAGCGTCGCAGAGCCTCGTGAGTTTTGAAGGTTGTTTAGGCACTCTTAAAACTAAGTATAATGCAGCGAAGGAAAGGTCAGGTTTTTCAGGCTCTCACTTTGAAGACGAGTCAAAATTCTCTGGTAACTGGCGCCGTGATGGTCCTCCGCCTAACTTGCAAGACGCACGCGATTCTTCCCGACGTCGGTTCGATGGTCCCCCAGGAGATCGCATGCCGCCTCCGCCAAGTGTCTCAGACGACGTCAACGACTGGAGGTCAAGCAAACCTCTTGCAAAGATCCCTGAACCAGAGGCACCATCATATAAGCGGAGGGGCTCAGGCTTCTCTACACCCGAAGGTCCCTCAGCTGCAGACACCGAGGAAAAATGGGCCCTTGGGAGCAAGTTCAAGCCTTCGGAAGACCCGCCATCGAGATTCGGAAGTTTGAGAGGGAGTCATGATTCGCAGCATGCGAGAGACGTACCCGCTGAAGAGGGCGAGTGGCGCAGTGGACGATCCAGAACGTCGCGTAAGTATCATTCTTCCGACACATAGTCAAGGTTGAAAACTCGGATAACAGCAACTAGCTCCACCCCTCCTACACCCCAAATGGGTCGCCGTAAACTCGAGCTTCTCCCTCGTTCTTCCGCCAACTCTGCCAGCCCCTCTCCCCTCTCTTCTCCGAAGATGGCTTCTAATCCCGGTGCCCCATCTGCTCCTAAAGTTAGTCCTTTTGGTGCAGCCAGGTTTGTTTCTCTTCCAATATTTACTTGAAAAGTGCTGATGTTTTCTGCAGACCTGTTGACGTCTCCTCCAGAGAACGCGAAATTACCGCTCGGGTGGAGAAGGATCGTGAAGCCCTGAAGGATCGTGTTCCACACCCAATGTCACGCAACTCTTCCCGCCAAGCGACTGAGCGGAATTCGGGCAGTGTCACACGATCACCACCTCCCCAGGTTGTTGCTACACCGCCTACCCCTGGGTCTCCGCGAGTGTCTCACACCACACCAGTAACCTCGTCGAACGTCAGACCGTTATTCAGTTTCGCACACGCTGCAGGTACGAAGAAGGATGCACCAGACGCGAAGGCCGAAGAGAAGGAAGATGTGCACGTAGATCAGATTACTGAGCAGGTCGCTGAAGTTACTGTGTAGTGTATTGTGTTTATATCTTTTTATCTTCACACTGCTCTGATATCTACGATGTTCCTTGATTTCCTGGGTATCTTGCGACTTTGATGACCAAGTACAACCCTGGGATCTGATATGAACACGATGTTCTATCGTCGGTGGTGAAGTTCAGGATCGACAAACTTCATTCGCCCACGTCCTGAACACTTCGTTTCAGCCTCTGACATAGGAGTGCAGGCTCTGATGACCGACCTTTGAATCGCACACTTCCTTCAGTCGCAGGTGGCGTCGATTCATATTTGCGCTTGATCCTCTCTAGTTCTCTTCGCTTAGCTTCTTCTAACCGCTCCCGTTCCTCCCGCTCAAGTCTGGCATCATACTCCTCTTCAGTTTCTTGCTGAGGAACCTCACCGTCAATATCCTTGCGAACTTCGATGTCAGCGGTAGCATCTCTATCGTTGTCAAGTTTTTGGCGCTTGGACTTCTTTTTCTTGTGCGGCCTTCGCTCACGATCTGAACTTCGAGAGCGGGAGCGACTGTCCCGGCGTCGTCCACTAGGGACTTCGGCACTCGACTCTTTCTTGCCTAGGGTGGGTATTAGTCACATTATCAGAGGACAGAGGAGCGAGAAGCGGGCGCACCTGTCGCCTCTTCCTTCCTTTTAAGCTCAAGTTCACCGCAGTTGACGATGACGATCGGATGCTGAGGTCTATCTTTATCATCCACAGGAATCACGGCGAGTTTCTTGACAACTTCGTCGTACCCGCGAATCACCCGGCCAAACACAACATGCTTGCCTGTGTAATTCTCGAATTAAAGATGTGTTCTTCGGAAGAGAAGAGGCTCACCATTTAAATGGGGACAATCTCGCAGGGTGATGAAGAACTGGGAGCCGTTGGTGTTGGGTCCTCTGTTAGCCATACAAAGGAGGCTGTGCCATAGGATTCAGCACGCATGAGTGAAACATTCAATCGGTGAACCAACCCTGCTGAGTCCAAGGGACGTGTCAAATCTTCGTCGGGAAAAGCACTGCCGTAAATCGATTCGCCTCCAGTGCCATTTCGCTTCGTGAAATCTGGTAACAATGAATAGCACCCAAGGGTGAGCGATTTAATGACATACCTCCGCCTTGAATCATAAAATCACGAATTGAGCGATGGACGATGCTGTTTTTATAGTAGAGGGGTCGTTCCGAAACAGCAGAAAGGCCTTTCTCGCCAGTACATAACGCTCGAAAGCTATGCAAGTGTTCAGATCATGGCTACGATATATGAAGGCTCACTTACTTTTCAGCTGTCTTTGGTGCTGTATCGTTATAGAGTTCAAAGATGATTCTGCGGATGAAATGATAAGATATTGAAACCAGCGGAACCAAAAGAATGTCAATCACCGCCCAACAGGCTCAGTGTCTATTGCAAAGTCAAAGAAAACACGCGGCCGCATGTGGGAAAGGGAATATATCTGACTTCCAGTTGCTGTTCAGTGGACCAGGTTGGTGGCTACTCAACTTGAAGTAGACACGTGATCTTCCTACTGCGTGCTCTTTCAAAGCTTCAAGTTTCCATAATTTAGAGTTATTCTATTCATATTCGTTCGCATCATGATTCTCGGAGATTTCTCTGCTTCCGTTTTTATTGGTGACCAGGAGCTCGCCGAGTATGATGTTACCCTCTCCAGCACATCAACAGAGAACAGAATCACTTGCTGGATTGCGTCTGAGGAGGGCAAGGTGCGGTTCTTCATCAAATAACCAGGAAAAATATGACACTTTGACGCCTTCATAAGAAATTTGGAGTCAGATGGAAGTGTTTAGCTCAGCAGTTCTCGGGCATTTGTTCAAGAGTCTCCGTTGACGGTGTCCGCTGTCGTGCACATGTCCTCCGCCCAGGCTGGGTTGGTGCGAAGGAACGCACACATCTGAGCAATGACTACGTCACCAGAAATTTCATGTTCTCCCAGCTCGAGCTCACCGGTCAGTATTTACAAAGTATCTAGACTTCAGCGCTTACTCCTATCACTGAATTTCAGATGATGATTCGATGCTCGACAGTCAAGATTCGAATACCATAGGTCAAATTGTGGTGGAGATAACACTGGGGAAGTACAAGGAGACAGAGGTAGTGAAACATCGCAAGTCAAATCGCTCTCTTCCTGTACGAGAAGGCAAGGTGCATGAGCGCTCCAAGAAGGCATGCTCTCATCGTGTTGTGTGCGTATGACTTCGTCGCATTTATCGCCTTTGTAATTGTCAATTGGTCATTAGCTTCGGAGAAGAAGTACCGCGTTCAGTACCATGCTATGGCTCCACATCTCGCACCATCATACCAGATGGCAGTCTCGCGACTGTCTTTGTATTCAAGTACACGCGTTTGGGTAGGCCAAGGCCTGTCTTAAAACGGATATCGGCCACTCACGGTCATTTTCAATTCAGACATTTTGCAGGCAATGGGTGTTGCACCTTCGACATCGAAGGAACCAATCAACGAAGACACAAAGGATTGGTGTAATGACGATGAGATCGAAATAATTGACGGACCTTTTGAGGCATCGCTTTCAAAGGATGTCAAGCCAAAGATTCGACGGCTTGAGGTGACTTCTTAGTTTAGTGACATTCTTCTCTCCGGCTCATTTACCCCCTCCGCAGAGGGAACTCCGGCGTCTACGTGCACAGCAAGTCAACTCGTCTGAGGACAGGAAACCTTCACGCATTAAGTTGGAATGCGGGAGTTCGCGACGGCAATACACCTCTCATGAGGTCCTTGATTTGACTGAGGATTAGTTTCTATCTGTCCTTGTGCTGGTTCAGACTCGTGCACCACTCTGAGGTAAGCATCCCACTAATGCGAACTTCATGAGATTCACCTCCTAGGGGTTTGACTTTTGCAAGATAGACCACGCTGCCTAGATAGTTTCTGTGCTCCCACACAACTTCTCGAACTCTGTTTGGCGTTTCTATCACACTGCTAACCTTACAATACTACTTTGCTATTTCACCCTTCGTCCGGGATCCTCATGCACAGAAATCCAGTAATTTTTTTACAACCCAGGGCTTCAATGAACAAATTGGTTAGGGTGCGTTGTAACTTCTCATATGTTAGGGCTATCCAAATTTTTTCTCTTCATCGATGATAATGTGCAGCAGTACTAGTGCTGTTCACATGGATGCGACTCCGAGACTTCTGTTGAGATTGTGATTCCCACATGGACAGTCCAGCTGTCGATGGCATCAGCCAAATTCGTTTGACAATCACAATGAGAAGAATGAGCTCCGTGGAAATGATGGGGTAGCCGGCCCGGTAAAGTACACGAACGAGAGCAACAACAAGTCGTTGTATCCCATGAACAAGCTGATGCTCGAGTCCAAAGTTCATCACATCTGCAGCCTTGGAATGCACTACCGGATTGTCCTAATGGCCGTGGCAAGCCTCGGTGCGCGAGGGTCGTGCTGCACCGAATACTACGGATTCACTGCAAGCACTGGCACATCACCCTAAGGTTTCCGGTTGGAAGCGCTCAATGCCGAAGAGCCACTCTCTTGGACTGCAAAACCCTAAAATAACCCACAGTTCACTTGATTTTCATCGGCTACAACATACGGAGGGTGGTTTTTCACCCATCGAAGTTGTCGGTCTACTCAAACTGCAGACTAGACATCTTCATAATCATTCAAGCTGCATTACTTTACGTTGTACGCTAAGTCTCAGGAAGCCCCAACGGGCTCGGACAAGTAATAAAGCGGTATTTCATTCAGAAAGGGAAGATATGCGCACCACATCCTCGAGAAATTGGTTTTTATTTATTTAATGGTGTGTTGTGTGGATGGGCATGGCTGTCTTGAGTTTCCGCGGCCGCCTCATCTTCCCTCGGACTTTATTTTCACGAAGGAGAAATAAATGTGACTGTGATTCCACATAGACAAACCTCATGTTTCACGTCCCAGGGGTCTATATGATCCGGTAGCACAGGGATTATCACCACAAAATAGCTCACATTTCACATTTTCACATGGATGGAGTATAAGGACGCTGAAAGGCAGTGTCACATTGCGTTATTGCCATGAAGTTTTACTCATGCGGATTCTAGTGGTGGAGAAGTGTGGCCTACTCTGGGTGGAACGGTGTTAAATAAGTCATGACGTACCTTTGTGAATCCCCTAGTAGGGCCCGTGCTCATGTTGCCGTAATTTTGGTAGCACTGTACTTCCGGTAATGAGTTCACTTGTGACTTGCGGTTGGAAATGCCACTGCTTCATATGTGCTTGATCTTCGCGGTTGATGGCATGTGGAGGTGACTAGATGTTTTTGCAAGCGTTCTATCGCTTTGGTCGCCTAGACCACAATCATGTGTACAAGCAAAATTGCGCCATTCCGTTCACTATGATTACGGTGACTCTAATTATGAATGAAAGAAAGTCGCATGACGTGAGTCGTTCCTGTCAGCTGTCGCTGAGATCAAAATTTAAATAATCAGGGAAAAGCTTGACGCTGTCAATCGGAAAGATGTCTGATCTCAAGTTCCAATGGACCGAGCATGCACAAAGTGTTGGATTTAGTGCACACCGGCAACTCGGAGCTCGACGCTGACAGAGACCGACGCAGCACGCGTGATTTGTATGGCCGGTATTGAAGAAACCGGACAGAAAATATTCATTTCGTATTACATCTCTATAGTAGTTTACAGTCCATTTTCGGGTTCACTGCAAAACCTGAGTTGGTTTAACTTTGCGGAACGTGTCCGTGACTTGCGCACAACTCAATACAAAGGTGGATTTGCAAACTTTATGAATTGAGATGTTTCCAGAAGAAAGCGAAGTGAGACTTGTATTTCCTCCGAAGTAGGACGGTATCCGGTGAGTCGGAACACGCGGTTACACGTAACGCCCCTATCATGCCTAGTCCTTCTCCGTGCGGTAGCAAGACATCGATCCTATGCTACATTCGCTGGCGTATAGGAGGGGCCATAGCTAATGCGCACACTAGACTTCAATGAGACAGTGGAATTGAAATACACCCGCTTCTCGAAGCTTCAGCTACCGGCCAGTGAGTCCCATTCCCGTTACATTAACAGGTCTATCCAGTCACTCAGTCACTCACTATTGTCGCGTAACGGTGTGCTCTATCTCTTCACTCAAATCACAAATAATTTTAGGTTCGGGGAGCTGTTCCTTGTTCCGGCACAGCATGTAATTAATGTGGTGCCCTCAGGTACAGTTTAGTTCGTGTGCAACAAAATTGTTTGTGACAATGCTCTGACGTTTATAGTACATCACTCACCAGATTGACTCGTAACAGATGGTATTGCCCCACAATTCGTTCAATCTTTACATACGGAGAATTAACGCGAACATATCTGCGACAGATTCGGATCAAGATAATAAAGCCCTGCAGAGCTCCGCGTGCGCTTGATGCATCCGTAGTCAAAATTTCTTGTCACATGCCCAGAGGGCCTTGTACCTTACCTATGATGGTGCAGGTGAAAAGGTCCCAAGGAAAGACTGTCAACTAACCGCAGGAACTCTGCCAAAATAGTAAAGACGGAAGGCCGGGGACGCCATTGGTTTGTACTCAGTACATCAGTAAACTACTTTGTTCTGGACAGAGCTGTACAGCGGTTGACAGTACTGCAGTGCCACAGCTTGGTCCCCACTGGACAAACAAAACAC
>MU837297.1:40853-86544 GCA_029603245.1 Rhizopogon salebrosus TDB-379
TTTCGGGTTCACTGTAAAACCTGAGTTGGTTTAACTTTGCGGAACGTGTCCGTGACTTGCGCGCAACTCAATACAAAGGTGGATTTGCAAACTTTGTGAATTGAGATGTTTCCAGAAGAAAGCGAAGTGAAACTTGTATTTCCTCCGAAGTAGGACGGTATCCGGTGAGTCGGAACACGCGGTTACACGTAACGCCCCTATCATGCCTAGTCCTTCTCCGTGCGGTAGCAAGACATCGATCCTGTGCTACATTCGCTGGCGTATAGGAGGGGCCATAGCTAATGCGCATACTAGACCTCAATGAGACAGTGGAATTGAAATACACCCGCTTCTCGAAGCTTCAGCTACCGGTCAGTAAGTCCCATTCCCGTTACATTAACAGGTCTATCCAGTCACTCAGTCACTCACTATTGTCGCGTAACGGTGTGCTCTATCTCTTCACTCAAATCACAAATAATTTTAGGTTCGGGGAGCTGTTCCTTGTTCCGGCACAGCATGTAATTAATGTGGTGCCCTCAGGTACAGTTTAGTTCGTGTGCAACAAAATTGTTTGTGACAATGCTCTGACGTTTATAGTACATCACTCACCAGATTGACTCGTAACAGATGGTATTGCCCCACAATTCGTTCAATCTTTACATACGGAGAATTAACGCGAACATATCTGCGACAGATTCGGATCAAGATAATAAAGCTCTGCAGAGCTCCGCGTGCGCTTGATGCATCCGTAGTCAAAATTTCTTGTCACATGCCCATAGAGGGCCTTGTACCCTACCTATGATGGTGCAGGTGAAAAGGTCCCAAGGAAAGACTGTCAACTAACCGCAGGAACTCTGCCAAAATAGTAAAGACGGAAGGCCGGGTACGCCATTGGTTTGTACTCAGTAAAACGCTGAGGAGAACTTTTATGGTAAGTTTAAAACATCTCTCTCCCATAGCTGGAAGCGCTGGTAACATAACTTCGAATCACGTGTTTCTTTTGGAATTTACCGTTGCATATACGCAAAACGTGTAATGCGTGCGCGTTTGTCCCCTGTTCTAGTCATGCACACAGGAGGCAAAAATCACATATGTGCTGTGGAGAAGATCTCATTTGTGGACAATCATAATATATCCTAGCTTATTTCCGTCTCCACCTTTCTGGACATTCAGGTCAATCAAACCCCCCTCAATCAAGCTTGTACAATCCACTGCTGTTCGCTTTCTTGGTAGTTACGTTCTTGGAAGGTGCCTAAGCTCTCGCTGATCGGACCCTGTTGAGCAGTCTAATTGTACTGTGCATCGATCCTCGATCGACGTTAATGGAGAATCACGGACCGCTTGTTCAATCACCAACTCCTCTTTTACACCCGCCTCCACTTTTCAGGTAAGCTTGATCTACTCGCTCTATGTGCCGTATTCTAATCAGTGCCGCGCTTCGATGATGTCCCCCGCTCTCCTATAGTTATCCATGCTTAACGTGACTCTGACTAGCCGAAGAATGATGGATTCTGTGCCATTTAACTTCGCTTGGTCACAGCCCCAGCGTTCATTATCCCTCGGAAATGAGAACAAACTCTATATATTTATTTCCCTGCGTGCGGCATGGATACAGTGAGCTCATTGTGGCGCCTTGTGTTTCGCACTAACGGTCTGGCCTCCAGGCGCATCCAGGGACCGTTCGCTGGACTACACATGGAGCTTACGGCGTCCGTCTTGCCAGCCTCGAGGTTGATGTTCATTTTGTACGTACCCTTTTTTGCTTCTATGATGAGGTTCTACATAGCTAATCCATTGGAGTGAGCGAGGATGTTTCCTGTGCAAGAAATTTCCATGGATTGCAGTCTGTGCGGCCCTAAAATGTCATAAAATGGCGTATCTGCCTCATGGTTAGTGACTATAAAGTGCATACGATTTCCAGTGGAATGGAATGCATTACCCTGTCTCTCTTCGGAGTTACGCCACGAGCGCAATGATTGTTAGTACATCGCTCCAACCTTCTATGCCTCGTGTTAACCATTTACTCACCAACCTTCCGTAGAAACACACCGACAACAGGCACACCGGGCCTAGCCGTCAGAGATTGCGGCTTCTTGACAGAGCTGTACAATTTTTATCCCGTCTAGACGGTCGAGGGCCTCATGCGATACACGAGGTGTCCGTCAATTCATCATCCCATTCGCTTCAATTACCTCAGGTGGGTAATGTCATTGAGTTATAAAAGGCCAACGTTCGATGCTTTATCCTGACCAGGAAAGCAACCCTTCCACCCATTCACCAACTGAAATGACCGACGAGCAACTCTCGCTCATTATCCCAACCAAGCAAGGACCTTTTGTCGTCGCTCACCGCAAGATACCTCGGCCAGGTCCTGGCGAAGTCCTCGTCAGACTTCAGGCTACAGCGCTCAACCCTTTTGATGCCAGGATCCACAGGGATGGCACATTTGTCGACAGTTATCCTGCGGTCTTAGGTACCGATGGTGCTGGCATAGTAGAAGAGGTTGGAGAAGGCGTTACAAGATTCGATCCGGGAGATAGAATGTACGCCATCTCACTTCTGATGGCGGTGCTGTAAAATTGATCATCAATTGGTCTAGATTCTTCCACGGTGCCTTCGATGACAACGATTTGGCAACCTTCCAGCAGTTTTCCGTAGTCACCACTGACTTCGCAGCTAAGGTAAGTCGATCTATATGATGGGCCGAGACACGTGCTGATCGAAGTAACTCAGATCCCAAGAAGCTTATCGTTTGACCAGGCATCTACCATATCATGCGGAATTAGTACAGCCGCGATCGGGTTGTACGGCACTGTCAATGGTATTAGTCTCATACCGCCTTGGGAACGGGGCGGGTACTCCAAGTATAAAGGTTGGCCAATCTTGATCTTCGGTGGCGCTGGGTCTGTGGGCAACTACGGTAAGTTCTCCACCTATCGCCGTGACGAAGCCGTCCTTAATTAAGCATCACCACCACTAGTTATCCAACTCGCGAAGCTGTCAGGCTTTTCACCTATAATCACCACTTCCTCGCTGAAACACACGGAATACCTGAAGAGCATCGGAGCGAACTACGTCATTGACAGATATCTTCCTCTACCAGCACTGAAGCAGGCCATAATGAAGATCACAGGCTCACGCATACATATGATGTATGATTCCATATCTACCAGAGAGACCCAGGAGGCTGCTTGGTCGTTGCTTGCACCCGGCGGGAAGCTTGTCCTCACGCAGCCCTCTCTGATCAGCAAGGATCACAACGATAGCAAGCAGGTAGTCCTGGTCGATGGAAGCCCACAATCGGATGAGAACTGGGAAACAGGAAAAAGGTTGTGGGCTCATCTTGAGAGATGGGTGGAAGATGGTCACATACGAGTAAGTATTCATTCAGAAACTTAAATCTGGGTATCATCTCTAATATTTACGTCAGCCAAACCACGTCGAACTATTACCTGGCGGTCTGCGTGGGATAGCAGATGCCCTCGCACGATTCAATGCAGGGAAGGTAGACGGGGTGAAGATGGTGGTTCGCCCGCAAGAAACGAACGATCACTAGAGGATGGACTACCATATATAACCATTATCTTATGAGATACCCAACCTTCGAGTTTGTTCTTTTTCAATATCAATTGCCATTTCTGCGCTATAATGCGTCATCATTTCTGCCTATGATATAAGTTTGAAGTTGCCCCTATGTGACTACCAACGCACATTTACGTCTCCGCAACGATGTCTCAGCAACAAAAAGCACTTTTTCTTCAGTCCCAGGGAGGGCAATTCGCCGTGGGCTTGCGTAACATCCCGAAGCCCCAGAGAGGCGAAGTCTTGGTTAAAATTTTCTCTGCAGCCCTCAATCCTGTCGACTACAAGATTCAGGAGTCTGGGAAATTTGTACAGATGTACCCAGCAGTACTTGGTGTAGATATCGCTGGGATCGTCGACGAAATAGGAGAAGGTGTTCACACCTTCGTGAAAGGAGACAAAGTGTGAGCATTAAAATTCGCCCCGGGGTTGCGACCGACTTCTTATTCGCTGCAGATTCACCCACGGCCGCTTCTCAAACGATTATTCTGCTTTTCAACAATTTGCACTTGCCGTTACCGATTTCACTGCGAAGGCGTGTACTCTTGTTGAGAGATTGGTATTGCGGCTGACAGTATGCAGATTCCGGCTAACTTGGGATACGATGACGCAGCTACCGTCCCACTCGGATTCGACACTGCTTCGACAGGACTATATGGTGATGTGTACGGGATAGGCCTTACGCCGCCTTGGGCGGAGGGAGGCTTGAAGAAGTACTCTGGGGACCCAATCGTCGTCATCGGTGGATCATCATCAGTGGGATCATACGGTAAGCTACGGGTAACGGTGAAGATGTGCACCCAACTTCCGTGTTTTAGTCATCCAGCTCGCTCGTCTCTCTGGTTTTTCGCCTATCATGACGACAGCTTCGCCCAAGCATGAAGCGTTCCTTAAGTCACTTGGCGCTACGCACGTATTCGATAGACGCCTGCCTGCTGAGGATGTCAAGGCTGCTGTCAGCAAGGTCACAACCAGCCCGATAAAAGTTGTGTATGACGCAATCTCCCTGACTGGGACACAGCAAATTGGATGGTCGCTCCTTGGTTCTGGGGGGACGCTGATATTGACACTTCCAGCTTCGGTCGAAGAAGATGAAGGAAAGGACCGCAAAGCTATATTCACATATGGAAACCCACATGAAAAGGAAAACAAGTTACTCTGCAGCGGATCGTGGGCCAAGCTTGGAAAGTGGCTTGAAGACGGTTCCATCAAGGTGGCTTGATTCCTGGTAGTCTCACCGCCACTGACGTACTTGTCTATACAGCCCAATAGGTACGAAGTTCTTCCGAATGGTCTTGAAGGAATTCTCGGAGGCTTGGAGCGAATGAAGAGAGGCGAGGTGAGCGGGATAAAGTTGGTTGCCCACCCACAAGATGCGGGGTGAACCATAGTCGATGAACGATGAAAGAAGGTAATATCAAGGTAATTTCTTCCTATAGCAACATAGGCATCACGTGCTCGATTGTACTTGTATCATACGTATGTAAAACTTGGGAAATGGCTATGTAAAGTTGATGTCAGTGTCAACCACCCTTATGAAAGTTATTATAAGTGACAACACAGCCCACTACCGTTCATCGAGTTCAATTTCGCCATGATGATGGAGTTTGGGCTTGTGGGCTAGGGCTAAACAAACTTGCGACCCGCTTACAAGCCAGCCCAGGCTAGTGCTTGATAGTTCTCACCCGCAGAGGAACTGTAGTTCCATGAAAAGTCTGGACTCTAGACTCCATGCATCCCTGGACGTAAAAGAATTATACAACCCTGCCTCGTGCCAATTTTTCTATCAGATGGGTCAACAATCTGTATTCTTTTTTTGCGTGTGCCTACTTACCGCAGGTCGTGCATACTTCATTCATAGACTCTATGCCACGATCTTTTGAGGCTCTCTACATCTCTGAAATCCTTGAAGTCATCCTTGATGGATTACAAGACGACAAGAAGTCGTTGTATCGCATGTCCCGCTGTTGTCGCGCGTTCACAGATCCCGCACTTGATTTCCTCTGGAGATCTATGCACTCCTTTGCACCATTTACTTCCTTGATTCCAGGAAGCGTCTTGATTGAAACTGCAAATGTAAGTCACCTACCTTAATCCACGGTCACTGAAGTCAAACCTCGCCATGCTTGTAGGATGCCCGCACCAGTGACTGCGATCTTCTAAAATATCGCTGCAATTCATTGGACGACTGGACTACGTTCGACAAATATGCTGCACGAGTCCAGAACCTGTGCATTTGCGAACACGACCGTGATAGCGTTCATGTCATGAAACTCCAAAGTTGTTACATGCATCTCACAGTTCTGCGTGTGCAAAATGAACGTAATCTCTTCCCGAAACTAAGAGGTCTCACTTATTTCCTCTCCGGGCCAATTTCCCATCAAGCGAAACCATTTCCCTCCTCCCTTCGATCCCTCACTCTCATATGTCACAATACACTTGACTGTGACCCCATTGAACTGGCGCTTGACAGAGTAGTCGTTGATGCCCCGCATCTAGGTGAACTTTGTATCATTGGCCTCATGAGGACAAGATCAATGTCGCACTCGACACCTCAATACCAATTCACGCATATCGGGAGCCTTGATCTCAGCAAAGCTTATATTCGTGCTCCTGAGCTTACAGTTCTCTGCATGCTGTTATCCCAAGCGCCTATATCAGACCTCAAAATACACCTCCAAGATCGCTTAAACATGAATTGGGAAGCCATTCCTCCGATGTTCTCTACTTTGAGGCGGTTGGATGTCCGAGGATCGATGTTTTCCGTCATCCTCTTCTTGTCACGCCTTGTAGCAACCCATTTACACACGCTGGTATTTCAGCCAGACGGGCAACCTTATGGGATCATGGCTATCTATGACTACCTTATGCCTATCCTCGTTGAGAGGGTCGGAGGGTCGCTGAAATCGTTGGATTTTCATATCAATGAGCCTAGGTGTCGCGCTCGGGACAGCGATTTGGTGAAGCTAGTTTTGCAGGGGCTTAAACCTCTTGTGGATGCAGGCTTACAGTCACTGAGCCTATTTTTGCAAGTGGACTCCACCATACCAATGTGGTTCCCTCCAGAAGTACAGTCCATGCTTGAACCCTCTGCCTGGCCATCTCTTGATCAATTTCATTTTGCGACAAAGAAAAACACTCTGAAGTGACGATACGCTTTTTTTTGCTTGTATTAGCTTCTTAGATCAACATATTTCGAGATTTTGCGGTTTTATGACTACATACGTTGACTCGGAGAGCGTTGTTGAATATTATTATGATGTTGTGTTGATTCCTTGTTGCATACAAATCTGAGCCGAAATGGAAGTACCCCGATTGCAACTTGCAAGAATCCACTTTGCCGCGGCTGAAATCCACATGTTCTGAACTCTCAGCTGTGACCACATATGCCCACCCACCTTCATTTCCAACCTTTTGCTATGGATTTACTCTTGTTGGTGACCAGTTGGTCTCATGTCCTTTTAGCACCATACACGAAAGTTGAAGAAAGCTTCAACCTGCACGCAACCCATGACATTCTTATGTATGGTCTCGAGAAGCATGACTTATACAAGGCATGAAGCTTTCTTAACAGGAGGACTCTTCGTATCTGATCAGTGGTGAAGTTTGACCATAACACCTTTCCGGGTGCTGTACCGCGGACGTTCATAGGAAGCATTTTACTTGCGTGGCTTGTTTCACCTGTTGCGTACATAGCGGGTCAATGGGGCTTGCTAAGCACAAAAATGGACCTCCAGATAGCAGGTTTGATTCGTTGTAAACGATCCGCTCATAGGGTCTTGACTATCTCCACTAGTGCGTTTGGTCCTTGCTACGCTGAACGTAATAGGGTTCATGTTAGTGCAACGGGCGGTATCAAGACGGTTTGGACGTCCAACTGGTTTCATATATGTCCTCTTGACATGCTCACAATTTCACCTGCCGTTTTGGATGGGGCGAACACTGCCTAACATGTTTGCGTTGTTCCCTGGTAGGTGACTTTACTTGCTACACGGGTATCCGTTGACTGAAAGGCGAACCCAAGTCAATCTTTCATTCTACGCACTTTACAATAGAGCTCCACAGTCCCAGTACCCTACAAGAAAGAGCGTCGATGTTGCATTTGCCTTACTAACATTCACGACTGTTGTGTTCCGCTCGGAAGTCGTACTGTTTCTTGTCCCTCTTGCTATCCAGGCACTAGTTCTCCGGCATGCCAGCTTTCTGAGGTTGATCAGAATTGGCTTATTATCTGGCCTGTTGTCCATCGGTGTGTGTTACCCTCTGTATGTTTATAAGTCTGCAATTGTCAGCGACTAGCTTTGACCGTTTCTGTCGATTCATACCTATGGAACCAATGGCCGATGTGGCCTGAACTATATGGCGTATATTTCAATGTCTATGAGGGCAAGAGTTCTGAGTGGGGCGTAAGTTGCAGTTTTCCTCTCCATATACTGGTCTCTGACTCAGTGTGCAGACATCACCTGCGTATGCGTATTTCCTCTCGCACCTCCCTAGGCTTCTTCTTGGGTCCCTTCCATTGGCCGTGCTCGGAGTTGCGCTGGATGCTCGTGTCCGGACCTTAATCATCCCACCAATTATGTTTATTGGTCTCATCAGTGGTTTGGGCCACAAGGAATGGCGTTTCATTGTTTACGTTGTTCCCCTCTTTAATATCGCCGCTGCCCGTGGTACCAGGTGGATGTAAGTATTCATGGCTTTTACAACATCCCATATGAACGATATAACCTATTCAATAGGGTATCTCGCCGGAAAGGTGGTCTTTTTGGAAGAATGATGTTTGTCGCAGCCATGGCTACTCTCACTGCGAATTGTGTTATCACTATCGGATCCACATGGGCATCAATGGCAAACTACCCTGGTGGGTCCGCACTCGCAACGCTCAACAATCAGTATACAGATCAGTACGCCGGTATGAAGCACGATAGGCGAGCTTCTGGGTTAAACTGACCACAGTACTACAGTGCATGTTCATATATCCAATCTTGCAGCCCAGACTGGGGCTTCGCTCTTCCTCCAGAGCCATTCACCACCTTATATTCCGTCCATACCCGTACCAGCAACAGGAGATTGGGTTTACAACAAGACTGAAGGTCTCTCTCCGCGCGATCTTGCAGCATCGGCGTCTCCCACTCATATCATCGCTGAGTCCTTGGCAGAGTTCGTCAGGACCGGGCAATGGAAGTTGGCGGACAGCGTACAGGGCTTCTCAAGATGGAAGTTGAACCTCCCGCGAGGTGGAATTGCCAAGGTTCTGGAGGTCCCCCTTCATCAATGGTTGAGCGTGTTGGAGATGGAGACGAGCGATAAACTATACATATTAGAGAGAGCTAAGTAACAAGCGTCCATTGAAATTTTATCGATTTGTATATGCCGGACGTGAAGTGACATGGTAGTCATGTTTCCTAATCAAATCTTGTACGTGTATGTAATAATCCGCCAAACGTCATTGGCGGCTCACCAAGGTAAACATCCGTTTGAACTACGATGCCCTTTAGCCATAACCAAGCGTGTGATCCTTAGGCTACCCACACAAGCCGTTTTCTTCTAGTCTTCTTGAAACCATGGCGGAGCTACCCACAGACTCTACTCACTTGGATTGGGCAAATGTTGGTCTCGGCTTCTCCTTCGTTCTCTTCAATGCCCTCGTTTCCACCTCTCTACAACTCGGCGTAGGATCGTCGTTGCTCTCCGCAGCCATACGCTGCGTGGTACAGTTAGCGCTAGTTGCACTAGTGCTGCAGAAAGTGTTTGAGACAAATAATCCATGGGCAGTTGCTGGTATCGCATGTGAGTCTGATCTTTATTAGAGAGTGCTCGGTATTAAACCTAAGACGTTCAGGCTTATTGAATTTACTTGGAACTGCCGAGGCAGGTGGGTTCACACCAGTTTAACGTAGGCTTACCCTCCTAACGTGGAGAAGTTGTGAACAAATCCAAAAAGCGGTACAAATATATGGTGAGTAATATGGATTGGTGTCTACCATCCTGTCCTGAACAGCTGCATAGTTCCCCTCCGTACTTTCTGGTATGCTGTGCTCGACGATACCTGTCTCTGTCATTGGAATTCGCTTCGCCATGGCTGTAGACCCCTTCTGGAAACCCGAGCAATATAGTATGTCGCATTCTCGTTGTGTGGGCCCCGTTCTTACTTGTGCAAAATAGTTCCAATTGTTGGCATGTTATGCGGAGGCACGATCTCAGGAATTGTCGTTTCCGTGTCCTATGTGCTGCAGGAGATATAGTAAGTTGACCGATGCACTGCAAGTGTAGATATTCACCGGTGCTTGTAGCGACAATCGCGACAAAGTGGAGATGTACCTTGCATTCGGAGCATCGCGGTTTGAGGCTTGTAGACCTGTTGCACGAGAAGCCCTTCGCCTCGCATTGACTCCGACGATCAACCAAATGAGGTTTGCATCTTCCAAATAAATTGACCCGTTTCTAATTCAGTGAACACCCTTGCAGCGTGATCGGAATCATTGCTATCCCGGGTATGATGACTGGTAAGAATTGGCGCTATAACGTGACAAAGGGTTGCGCTGATTGACTGCTGTTAGGTGCTATTCTCGGCGGCTCTTCCGTCCAGCAGGCTGCACGGCTCCAGATGGTTATCATGTTCATGATATCCGCCTCCACAGCGCTCGCATCGATTTTCACCACAGTTATAACGCTTGCTGTTGTGGTCGACAGCGAGGATCGCCTCCGACCGGATCGCGTTGATGTATCCGAGCATGCAATCTGGCGCGCGAGGAATTGGCTCATTAGCCGGACGATAGAAGGGGTAAAGTTCATGTTGAAAAACTATTGTGGGCTCAGACGCAAGACGGAACAGAATGAGAGTATAGAAACGGAGAGATTATTGGGGTGAATGCTCATTTTGATCGATCACAGCATGTTCAACTCTATCTATGTAGAACATTTTCCTGAAGTTCTTAGCGTGCTTATATGTAGAGGATGATACTGGCACGGGCCAACAGAACAGGTAATAGAATGAGACGGGGAAGTCGCTTACCTGGCGCCACCGTATCACTTTCGGCCATAAAAAAAGGGGCGTCGATATAGCTGCGAAGATGCTCGCGTAGCTGATAGTATCCAGTGCAATGAGCAATTAATGGTTAGCAATGTCCGTGCAGGCGCGGCTCTGGCGTGATCCCCTATGTTTAGTGTATTTGGTCATGTTTACTCTGAGGCTTAGAACTAGCAAACTTTATTTGTATGTCAACACGCAAAAGGTGCAGTGATTTGGGACACGTCAAGACCGTCAAGATCAACGACAAATGGCCTCAAGACCCACCGTTAGCATCCAATCCGTTTCCGGAGGTTAGTATTCCTTTTACCTACATTATCGTTCAACCTGATAATCTCAACTAGAGGCTTCAACTTCCCTTCCCCTTCCCGCCGTCCTGACCGCCCCCATCAGGCTCGATGTAGTCGCCCAGGTTCACAGTGCGTAGCCATTTTTCAAAATCAGATCAGATAATTGACATCTTCTCAGAGAGTATCGCCAAAAACAGGCGTCAGGCTTACGCTGTCAGCGAGAAAGCTGGTCACCAGACTTCCGCAGAGTCCTGGGGTACTGGTCGTGCTGTTGCACGTATTCCTCGTGTCGGTGGTGGAGGTACCCACCGTTCAGGTCAGGTGTGCATAACATAGACATCGCACCTTTGATTTGGCATTGAATCAATGATATCTCTTCAGGCCGCCTTTGGAAACATGTGCCGCGGCGGTCGTATGTTCGCTCCCACCAAAACGTGGCGCAAATGGCACGTCAAGGTTAACCAAAATCAGCGCCGTTTCGCTACCGTCTCCGCACTTGCGGCTTCTGCACTCCCCTCCCTTGTCTTGGCCCGTGGTCATCGCATTGAGCAGATTGCTGAGGTTCCCCTCGTAGTCGAGAATGCAGCAGAGTCCTTCAAGAAAACAAAGGAAGCTATAACTCTCCTCAAGGCCCTAAATGCCTACACCGATGTTACTAAGGTGTCCAACTCGCGCAAACTCCGTGCAGGAAAGGGTAAGATGCGCAACCGCCGCTACCGCCAACGTCGTGGCCCTCTTATTGTCTTCAACGAGGATAACGGTATCGTTAAGGCATTCCGCAACTTGCCTGGTGTCGAGCTTGTCAACGTTCAGCGCTTGAATCTCCTCCAACTTGCCCCTGGTGGACACCTCGGCCGGTTCATCATTTGGACAGAGGGGGCCTTCAGCTTGCTCGATGAGGTTTTCGGCACCTTTGACAAAGCTTCTTCGTTCAAGAAGGACTACCTGTACGTCCTATTACATATGTAACTGACTTGACTGACAATTGTGTGTAGCCTTCCCACTGCTAAGATATCCAACCCCGACGTCACCCGTCTCATCAACAGCTCTGAGATTCAAGCTGTTGTTCGCCCCGCCGGTCCCAAGGTCCAGAAGCGCCCATGGACACAGAAGAAGAACCCTCTCGTCAACAAGGGAGTTCTCTTCCGCATGAACCCTTATGCCAAGACCCTCCGCAGGCAAGAGTTGCGTACGTATCTTATGTACCTTTCATGTTATCATGTTGTGACTTATACGTGCTATAGTCAAGCAGGAGCGTGTCAAGGAACAAAAAGAGAAGAAGGGCAAAAAAGCCAAGGGTTCCTCTGCTGGAGAGGCCTTCCTCAAGACGCTGTTCGCTCCTTAAGAGTGTTGAGAGGTGTTACGTTGCGTCACATGGCTATGGTTATCTACATTGTCCCGCATGCCTTTATGCATTCATGCCATACTGAAAGCTATCACTCATTGAAACTTTGCCTTTAACTTCAATTGCAATCCCGTGTGATGCGTCTTTCCCACAATGAGTTTATCCAGCGGAGGATTTGATGAGATTTTAGAATTTACTTGAACTACCAACCTATGACAGGTAAAAACCCATCAAATAGATGTCATGATAATCACAAGCACTGGCATATTTCGAGGTGCATCGCCTCGCGTGGAGTAAACGATGTACCACCCTAATTAGACTTGACAGCTGGGCTGATGGCGTGTCTAAGTCGAGTGGCTTTTGGCTGTCCCCACCCAAGTGAATAATTGCTGGATATTCAAGTTTCGGGGCCTTATGTGACGTGAGATGTGTATCACTCTCTCAGCTACAAGTGAAACCAAATTGGAATCTTCGTGCTCGCTGTGGGCAACAGCGAGCTCAATTATACCATGATTCCAACACTTTTTTCGTAGTTTCTTCACTGTACTATATAATACAACACATTGCAGACTTACATCCTTAACATCTATTTTGACTATAACTTGCTTGTATGCCTTCAAACTTGCTGTGCTTATGTTTCTAGGTATATTCTACCATTCCATGACGCTTCATATGCCAATCTTCAGAGCTCCTGTATTGACATAGTGAGTGGTTTTCACCCCTGTTGGACTCTTTCTTTCCAACACGCCATCACCTTGTCCATAGCCCCTCACCCTCGATGCACTGATACTGTAGGGCGTCCTGCATTGTCCCATGACCCCAGTGCCCATTGGTACATATGCTAGGCACCTCCCTTGCCATAGTGAGTCCATGGTTTATTTCTTTGACCATTTTTGTTTCTGAATTGTTTTCCCATCTATCCTCACAAATGAAACAGTTCTCAGTCAGCGCAGCGGGTCACCGCCTGCACCATAAAGTGCACCAGAACTGCGCTTTGGAGTGCTTGGTAAGTCCCTTCTTTATTTTTCACGTTTATGTTCGTTTTGTTACTGTATTGCTGGATCTCATTTTTCGTTCATATTGGCGACTCATATGACTCTAATAGAGTTCAAATATGTTCCCTGGACACCGCTTTTGTGTCCCCTTCATTGGTGAGTAACTACCTGAGTTTTTGTAGTATGAACCCACAGTCAACCCCCTCCCTTGGTGTCATTTTTTGAAACTCTGGCACTCACTGCTGACTTTCCACTGGCTGAGGCATGTATGCAAGACTTCTTTGGATGACTCCCTGATGTATATGGCTGTGTAACTTATTCTCCTTCTCCCCTCCCCTTTTCCCCTTTTCCCATCAGAATGCCCTCTCCAGCACCTGGGTGAGTATATTCCACACTTCTTACTATGTAGAAATGTTCTTATTGTAAATTGGGGTATTTTGACTGGGGAGCGACGCTATGGGGCCATTATATGAGGGTGGGAGCCATAGTACCCTCTTACCCCTCATACATTCATACACACTTAATCTGTAGTCATTTAGGGTTTTCAAAATCGACACCAACATTATTCAATGTACTATTATATAGTACAGTGAAGAAACTACGAAAATTGCATGGTATAATTGAGCTCGCTGTTGCCCACAGCGAGCCCGAAGGATTGGCAACGTGCGGGAAAGTGTTGTTACTGGATTTGGTTTCACTTTAGCCGAGAGTGATACACCTCTCATGTCCCATAAGGCCCCGAAATATCCAGCAATTATTCATTTGGGTCACGGTGGAGACAGCCAAAAGCCACTCGACTTAGACACGCCATCAGCCCCAGCTGTCAAGTTTAATTAGGATGGTTACGTGGGAACCACAGGTGCGATGTACATGAGTCTACACAACCTTTGGATACATATGTAACAACATCTCATGCGATCTTTCTTTCACCACCTTCGATGGAACCCACCATTTATATCGAAACCTCATTCATTCTGCCTAAAAGCCTTGCTGTCGCCTCAGCGGCTCTAATCATCTACGATCATATAATAACGTTCGATCAAGAGGTGAGTGTCATGCTTTGGGGCGGGCAACTTATTGATCGACGTAATCAGGTAGTTCTTTTCTGGAGTGGTGCATGGGATGCATCAAGGATTCTCTATCTTGGCGTGAGTTACGTTCCAGTCCGAACGAGTGCAGTGTCTCTCTAACCATTACCATGCAGATACGATATCTAGGGTTAATTCAAGCATTGTGGGCGTCTAAATGCTTCATTTGATCGTTGCTCACCATCCCTCAGTATTTCAACGAATCGTAATGGAAGTTCCTGTGGAACGTGCGCTGACTGATTTCATGTAATTTCAGTGTATCTTGGTGTCTCCGAGTTCACACCTACAGTATGTGAATTTACGTGATGTTTTGTGACTGTCCCTCAGAACCATTTCATAGGTGTGAGTATCACCAGCTCCCGTCGTCGTTTAAGGCTCTATGCTGATACATAACGCAGCGTCAAGGCATTACTTGCTGTGAACGTAGTGTTGATCACTGCTGGCGCTGCACTGTGCCAAGGTACGCAGCTCGAGATTCTGTTGATGCATTCGTCAATCACCTTCAAAGCTGTTATCACTCTTCGTGTTTGGTACCTCTTCCCAAGGAACAAGTTGATACGAAGATTTGCTGCATCGCTTTACATCGTGTGCACATATTCGACTTGGGTACTAACAGGCATTCTCTTCAAACGTTTATTCCAAGAAATGCAGCATCCAAACCTTGTGAAGAACCCCTCGATATTCGCCGTCCTCTTTGTGCCTGGCTTTGTAATCCATACTGTACTTTTTGCCCTCAAGATATACAGATATATGACGAGCGACCGATTTCAGAGACGCTCATCGCTTTTAGCAGGATTTCTAAAAGAGTATGCCTTCAACCTGGATAACTCGCATCACGTACTCACTGTATACTTCTTAGGGGTTTGGCGATGTATGCATGTGCGACAGGTATGCGCTGAAGTTTGATGTCGATTTTCACCTCTATCATGCTACCACTCAGGATCAATTCTGTATACAATCATCACTCTTACATTATCCAATCCATCACAATTGGATGTGAGTGCTGCCAAAATGTTTTCTACTCGGCTCATTGAATCTACTTCTCTAGATCTACTTCACAGGTTTAGAAGGAGGGTGCGTCATACGTTCATGGTTTTCTTTTGGATAAAACCGACGATTTGCTCAGATTCGTCGTCGGTGCAACGATTGTCTCCGTCTGCCACGCATTACTCAGCATTCGATCTCTATCTGCGACGCTTCACATAGATCCAGCTTGGCTCCTTAGCCACGCAGAACTCAGTCGTGTCCATTGGACCAAAGGAGATAGCGAGGGCGAAATTTTCGTCGAGTTACAAGGTTCCAACAATACTGCACTGCCCATGGTCAATATCCCCCGGGCAGAGACTCCAAGTGTCATACAGTCTTCGGACCCAGGCGTTCTTATAAAGAGCTACTGAATGCTGGTTGTTCATCTTAGGTGAGACTCGTCATATTTCACGTACATATGTGATTCACTCACGTGATGCATTTGTTTCAGCCACACATGTACCTTACACTGCATGCATGTACTACAGTACCGTCGATGCTTGAATATTTTATTAGACTTGTGCACTACAATCTGTATCATTGCACGTTTTTGATGAGGTGATTGTGAAAAGATACAGCCATCTTTTGATGTCAGGGCGTGCGTTATCTTCTCATGACAGGGGCGTCACTAGACAACATCCGGCTATGTTGGCGTTTACTCACAGGTGCTGTGTTTCAGTTGATGATGGGAAGCTGTGTTTCAGCTGATGATTGGAGTAACAGAGATTCTCGCACGAATTTGTCTCCACTGCCACGGGACACGGGACACTTCGATGTCAGACGGTCATTTTCTCCTTTTCGACTGGAACCCGTGTCTATGATGCACTGCCGCGTGAGCCTCGCCTCCTGCCCATCATGATGAAAATATGGTATGTAACCACAATCCACCTTCCTCAGTTACACTCACCAGAGGTTCCTCTTAGTTCTAGGAAAAAGAGGGCAGCTTTAATCTGTCATGTCGGGCAACTCCTGTAGCGAATTTGGTCAGATCTGCATGCGTACATTGGCGACGTTTATCTCGAATGAATTGGTTATGGCGTCGTTCACCCTTGTGGTCTACGATCATGCTATCACGTTCTCCCAAGAGGTATGTCGCTTTCAGACTCGGAATTGACAATAATCTACCCCTCATATACTACTCTTACCGTTCTAGGTAAAGTTCTTCTGGTCTGGCTCATGGTCAGCTTCAAGAGTACTATATCTCAGTGTAATGATATTGCCGTGATGTATCGGTTGCCGGTGATTAACGTTGGTTCTACAGATCAGATACTCGGCTCTGACACAAATGTTGTGCGTATTCTAAATAACACCATCATGTGAAACCGCACTGATTAATAAAATTTATCAGGATTATTTTCTATGGTCCGTCAGTGCAGTGTTTCATCTTGGCTCTAGTAACTAATAACCACATAGCACGTGTTACGACTCTCAGTCTTCTCGTGAGTACTTGTTAAATGTACTTCTCGTTGTCGAAGGTCTTAACAGATCACTTCAGGCGTGAGCTGTTACATATGACAGGGGGCTGACAGACGAGCTGATGCACCGAATTAGAGCGAATCATCTTTTTCTTGCCGGTTACCTCCTTGCATTTACTGTTATGGTGCTCTGTCAATGTCTGTCATTTGCGCATTTATCGATCCCACTGAATTGATTGGTGTACAGGTGTCGTAACACTGCGAGTATGGCATTTATTCCACCGGAATCGGTTCATTAGATGGCTGGCGGTCACAGTCCTCATCGTTTGTACGGCAGGAACCGCGATAACTAGCGTTGCCAAGTTCTATGCCGTCAAGAGTGTTGTCGAGTTCAATAACTCGTTGACTACCCAGGACACAATATTTGTCATTTACCTGCCATCCTTGATCGTCCATACGGCAATGTTTTTACTGAAAGTGTATCGCTTTCGTATCAGCCCGAAAGCATTGCAGAGATACGGAATTATCCACCGATTCTTAAAAGAGTACGTACTTTATCGGTCATGGCAGGCTCTTCTGCAGAAGCTCATGTCTGATTAGAGGGATGTTGGTGTATGCGTTTGCGGGTGGTGCATATCCTCGATTATGTTCACTTCACAGACACTAAAGCAAATGATAGGAACACTACTGTATGAAATCATCTCTCTTTCTAGGGTGGAAGCAACGAACATACCCGTAAGTTTCACGATTACAGCTGGTGGCACAATCCACTTACAGCTTGAAACCGGTGTCAGGAATACTATGCAGCTCTGGGGGGAGAGTAAGGCCGCATCATCTATGCTGTTCGCAAACACTGACAGGGAGATATCCATTTCCCAGGATAGCAGTAGGAGCTACTGTCGTCTCAGTCTGTCGTGCAATGCTGAGCATCCGCTCCTTGGCTGCGACTTACCATGTCGATCCAGCATGGTTACTCAATCATGCGGAACTCAGTCGTGTCCATTGGAGGAGAGGAGCCAATGAAGGGGAAATCTATGTTGAAGTCGACGAGATGGACATGGTTCCCTCTTCCAGATCCGCTGGGGAAACAAAAGTCAAACACAATGTATAAAAACGCACCGAACTTGGGTAGGCTCGCAATCAACACACCCTTGTTGAAACAGGATATCATTGCTGTGAGAATGGGTGGCAAGCGCCAGAAGGGAGTTGAAAACAAGGTCCTATGTAATACACTCTCAAGACTCAACCTCTTTGCTATAAATTAAATTATACGAGTAATGGCTATATATCTGCTTTGCGGGCTCTTGGAGTGATAGTACATGGAAAAGGAAGGGGGTGACTAGAGAAGTGTTATATTAGACAATAAACAAGAGGACCGGAAGTGAACGCACATTGCGAGTCCACTGGACCATCGTGGTTCGAAATCGATCACGTCGCCATTCAAGTCTCTTGCTTTCGAGAACGTAAACCTAGCAAGCATGCAAGACATAGCTATCCATAAAGAGGCATCTGCAAGATGTCGCCCAACGCAAATTCTGCTCGACCACAAGGACTATCAGTGCTAAATGGAAAAGGTAGACAATCGTGACAAACCTCCTCCCAAACCCGAAGACAACACCAACAGTATCCTCATTGAGGTTGCCATCATCGTCCAAGAAACGCTCAGGTAAGAACTGCGAGGGATTGGGGTATTTCTCTTCATTGTGTGTCATTGCCCTGCAAAATGGTTGGTCCCTGGATTACAGCTCGGATGTACAAACTCACCACACATTCGGCATAACGGTGGCACCTGTGTATGAGGTCAGAAAACGCGATGGGAAGCGTGAAATGTCAGGCCTTTGGGTATATAATATCCATCATAAATATCACTATTCACCGAGGCATGTGGTATGGCTACTCCATCCGTGAGAGATGACGAACACCAGAAAATTGTGCACGCACCTAGGGGCAAAATAGGATGCCAACGAAGAGTTTCCCGGAAAATGGCATCAATGTATTGTAAGGCCGGCCTATCTTCGAACGTGGGCAACCCCGACTCGTTAACAACAGCGTCAATCAGAGAATGAGCTTTCGCTTGTACTTCCGGGAAGAGAACCATGGCAAGGGTGAAGACCTGCAGTATCGATGCCGTCTAAGTTAAAATTAGAGCAGTGTAAGGTAATCGCACAAATTGAGTACCGTTTCCGAAGCAGCTGCTCAGATAGGAATCTTCATCAGCTATTGTGCTGGTACGCTGTATCTGTGCTCACCCGCGAATGCTGTAGCTGCACTCTCTTTGATCGTTTGAGACGACCGGTCTTCTGTCCCAGTCCGTTTGAGGGCATCCAAAACCATGGATGATCGTGCCGTCCCTTCGGCCTTTTGGGATAAGTAAGCGTGTATAGACAGGCCTTGATGGCTTACCATTCTCTTGAGTACATAGTTGTAAGGATCCTCCATCCAGTCTCGGACCCACTCTCGTGACTGCGCAGCCTTCTTCTTGATTGACATGCCAGGAATCCATGCTGGTAGTCGAAGAACTAGGTAAACAGTATCAGTCAAGCCCGAAGAGTACGAATAAGGGCCCACGAATTGGAAATGCGTTCAGAACAGCCGCCACCTCAGGTCTAAGTTCCTGTACGGCCAACTCGAGTGCCCTCCCAACGACCTCGACCAACGGGTCATTACGCGGTTTTGTGTCATAGTCATATAAAACTGACATTATCACGGAAGAGGAATACCTCCCAGATGAATCTCGGTATCAATAATAGTGTGAATAATACATCCGCGGGAGAAGACTTACATATGAAGATGGCTTATAAACTCGTGTGGGGTGTGGAGAAGATTGTGAATAAGCACTTGAACCTTGCGCTGCTGCATTGGATGGTAACTGAGTGTTGGTTGAGCCCTAAATGCTTGATGGAATATCCTTCGCTGGCGACGCCAGCGGGCTCCGTAAGCCATGAATATGGTGTTGAAATCCAGTCCGAAACTGATAGGATTGCTACGTCAAGAACTGCTGTGAGGTTACTGAAGTATAGCTCCTACAGCGCGTTTGTTGGAAGTTTCGGCCTGTCAGAATAGTTGCGTGAGCGCTTCTCCAAAAGTTCTATTGCCACTTTCTCGGAGTTGATGACAATAATTTCTTGGTCGAAGAAGTGTGAGTACACAATATCTCCTGGTGAATATTGAGGGTAGTGAAATATCTTCCTGTCATTGCACGTACCATATTGTTCGCCCCATTCCGTATAAGTTAGCCATGGTGCGTTAATATCAATCCCACGCACATTGCCTATGATTGGAATAGGTCGCGGTCCCGGGGGCAGCACGGCTGATCTTTTCTTCTTCATCTCATGACGGATCGCAGCAAGAAGAGTAGCGCTAATCAAAGCGCCAATACAGATGTCCCTCCAGCCCGACGACATGATGGTAGAGTGTGAAGGAGTGTCACCGTATTTCGGGCATGTCCGCATGAAGCTTTATTACAGACGAAATATTCTTGGCTTGGCTCGTACTAACCTTTGAGGAGTCATATTCTATAATAATTAGATCATTTGTGTCACGCCAATTGAGAGGGTTTCCGAAGAATGGTATATGACTTTTTGTGACGTTACATATCCTCTACTAGTACTAGTAACGATCCGCTTTAGCGCCCGCGAAGTTGATTTGGGGACTTGGAAGCAATGACATTATTCAATGTCCGCGACTTGTGCCATAAATTGAGAAGGAATGACTACGAGACTACAGTAAGAACGAGGTTTCCTGGGTATAACTATGCCATGATTTAGCGCTTATGATGTCGACGAAGCTTCAGGCCTTCAGGATCGTGCATTGCATTGCATCAATTAATCTACCGTGCCATACGTGCTACATCTGGTTGTTCATGACACCTATGCGACGCAAACCCCTAGCAATTCACGGGATGGAGTGTTAACACGTTTCCTACATGCACCGTCAGCATGTCTTCGCTTCTTCAGCAACACCCTTGGAAGTGGACGATGCGGGCTCGCCGACACAAGGTTACATCTCTCCTTAACATCTTTCCTCTGTCAGTGTGGTGGACCCCGACAGCTCCTTCATCAACTCCAAAGCGACCCGCGCTTTGTCGTAAACAAACACTTTCGGTATGTGTAAAACATTACCTGTAAAGTTAAGCATCGACATTGCGCCCTCTAGCTGGTCGAAATGCTTCCCTTTGCATCATCGGTCTGTATTCTTGCTGCTCTCGCCACCGGCTCTTTCGCATTACAGAGCTCTTCGACGGTTGCCAATCCCCCCGATATTAGTGGACCGAGAATGTATTCCAGTGCCATCTCGAGTGTTATAGCTGCAGTGACGCCCATGTTGGCTTTAATTTACTTCTGTCCGCTATACCTTCTGTACCGACACTCAAAGCGTCATCCAAGATCTATCAACAAAGTGTCTGGGGCGCGAGTTCAGCAATACGGTCCCCGTTGGTGTTTCATCCTCATTCCTTGTACCTCATTGTTGACGCACCTTTTCTTCGCCTTGCCTAGTCGTGTATATATTCTTGCTAGCCGTTAGCCTGGCAGAAGTGAGAATGTCTCCGACTCCATGCAGAAACATAACCGACCCCTTTGCTATAATAGGCTGCAGATGCCATTTGGTTGTTGCTGCAATATCGCTTTAACAACAACGCACCCGATTCCGTTACACGCAGTGGCGTACGCTTTCTCTTGTATGTATGTTTAGCGACATATACACTATAAATACAACTGAGCGTGCTGCCAAAGATTTTCAGCCTGTTGGACAACGGTGACCTCGGGAACTTACACACTATTCTTTCTTGATCCCCTGTGGTCCAGACATCCAATTGCGTCCATAGGCACACAGGCGGTCTGGGTGCTTGTGACGTGGGTATTCTGGGTTGCAGGAGCAGGCCTATTCAACAACTCATTTCCTCGCTTGTTCATGCATGGGTCATGCGACGGAGTAGTGTATTGCGGTCAACTGCAGGCGCTCTTTGGTGAGTAAGGTGCATTGAAGGATTGAACATAACTGACTCGCAAGTCTAGCCTTGGCAGTTACTCAGATGTGCGTGTATCGAGGTTGTATATGTCTATTGCTGAATCCTGGCTATATCAACAGTCTCACCTTGACTTTTGGAATGTTTGTGATCACCTGGCTCGTTTGGCAGTCGGCTCGCAGTATTCGCCACCCGATGGTTATCCGAGTTGCAGCCGCCTCATAGTGGCGAGCACTTAACTCCGTGCGAATGAACCGACGAGTTAATCGCCGCATTCCTGATCGCCATGATCACTTTCGCATGACCATTGTAATCATAAGTTGCGAAGTAGAGGCTGCTTTGTGTCGTGAAGTTGGCTGTATTATGTGGATTCATGAGTTCTGGTGTACATAGGTGACAGTGTGTTATTCAAATTGACTTAGACTTGGAATAGTAATAGTATTGACCGAGGTTACCTCCGCTCCGACTCCGAAATTGCACGATTCCGATTGGCCAACGTAGGCATCGGGAAAAACCGGGCACCGAAATCGCTTTTGAGACGCAAAACTTTCGATACGACGAGTATCATTTGGTCCACCATCATCTCCACTTGCCTTTGGGCTACACATAATTAATTTTCTATTCCCTATTCACGACTTATAGACTATCGCAATGCCCTACTCTCAAGGTCCGCTCATACTTGTCGCTGCTAGGTAGGGCAGCAAAGGCTGATATGATGTTCCAGGTGACGCTGCCAAGGGTGCTGCTATCTTCAAGAGGAGTTGTGCTCTGTGCCATACCGTCGGCGCGGGCGAGCCTAACAAGGTCGGCCCCAACTTGCATGGGTAGGAGCATTCTTGATCTCCTTCTACTGTCGCTGAGCGCCTTATAGTTTGTTCGGTCGCAAGACTGGTTCCGTCGACGGTTTCTCGTACACGGCTGCCAACGTGAAGAAGGGTGTTGTATGGGGCGAGGATACATTGTTCGAATACCTTGAGAACCCTAAAAAGGTTTGTCGCGGTCGTGGATAACTGCTGTGCACCGTCGCCAATTGATATCATTCCAACTTTCACAGTACATCCCCGGTACAAGTATGAACTTCGTCGGGCTCAAGAAGGAGAAGGACAGGAATGACCTCATTACGTGGTTGAAGCAAGCGGTACGTCATTTCTCCAGAACAGCTGTGAGACCACTCCAACTAACTGTTCCTGATCCAGACGGCCTAATTTTATATACCACGGACACCTCCGCTCACTCATTCACAGAGATTACAGCTATAGTACAGTTAACATCAGGTCTTAGTGCGTTAGACGACCACCCTCCCCCACATCTCCTTGCATTATCACCGCTCATACCACAAAATATACTTCTCTACGTTCTTGTATCCGAGCGTTAACAGTTTTTCATGTTGCCTTCATGCACCACAGGTAGATGTAGAATGAATAGCTGTTGATGATGGTATGCGGAGAGATCGTGCATAAACAATAAGTTCTAGCGCAGACCTGCGGAATACAAACTACATCGATTTATGGTCAGCTACTGGAGACTACTGAATACACAGGAGGATTAATTACAGGAATTTGGTGCTGTCAGAATCCGACAAGGGTGCTCTCATGCATCATACATAACCAAATAAGATGGGCGGATGGCATCATTTGTGTAGCACACAAGCTCGTCGTAATTCAGCGAACCTCCATTCACTACCTCCGCGAGGACCTAAAACAGCTAAGCAAGTACGAAAGGGTAGAGATGAGGCACCTACAGAGTCATGACCAGATGGGGGCGCTGTTAACGACGTGTTGTCCTGTGTCATCTTGTAACCTTTGCCAACAACTACTTTGTTCAGCAACATCCCCTTCAACCTAGACAGATTAGCGTTCGATGAGTAGTCGTTCGATTTCGAAGACGTAGACGAAGTGTAGATGCCATGGCCAAACCTGACATATGCGTCAGGATAGCAAAAATAACTGTTGGAGGCAACATACCGGCCCCAGCCAGTCTTCTTGCCAAAAAGATTCAGGTCGTAAGATGTCCTGAGGATGCAGCACAAGGAACACGTCTGGGACGAGCACAGGGTGCAATTGCCACTATCGCCCAGATTACATTCTCTGGTCGTACCGTGCCAGCGACGATTCTCGTTTCCTGCTGAGCGCCCAGCTGCGACAAAATTGCCGCGAGCCTCGACAGCAACCCTGCTCCTTATGAGTCAAGGTACCAACAACTGGATTTACATAGACTGACCGATATGCCTCATACTTGGCAACGGAGGCTGGTGATGAAATCACTTTATGCACTCCCCGAACAGTCGGGCAGGGAGTCTGATGTCTCCACGAGGCCTTGAATTGGTCAGCGACTACGGTACATAAACATTCATTATTCGACCAGATTAAATTGCCAAGGCTACTTACCACTCTTGAATGTGTCGTGTCCTTGAGGAACTTCTAAGAGCCCTGGGGCATTCTTCTCGGCCTTCAACGTACACGCTTGACTGCAGAAGTGCCCTTTGCGTTTCACGGCCTTTCCGCATATTAAGCAGCCATTTTTCGCTGGCGGACTGATTCGAGAAGCGGTAAATACTGTCAGCATCCAATGGAAGGACGATTGAACGGACTTTGCTGGTTGCATAGGTTGCGCTGAAGATATTCCTGCTGCCTTCGCATTCTGTGCACAAGTTTTGCCACAGTACGAATGAATCGTTGTGCCATCGTTGTACTTGGGTTGCTTATGACAATACTAAGATGATACATGTTAGTCAACTGAATTTCTGAACAAGTACCTCATCGTACGTCACACAATCCACGAGTGGCTTTGCCCTTGTTTGCCTTGGGCCTGCCATTGGGAACGCGTCTGCTCCGTGCTGCAGTTGCGCAGGCCATCCCGCAGTATAAGTGAGTCTTCTTTCCATCGAAGTGCTTCGGACGGACGTGACAGATCTGTTACGGCGTTAGTTGGGAGGTGAGTTTGATCTTATACAGTACACATACGTCACACATTGGTTGAGTTACAGTCCCGGTGGACTGTTGGGTAGTCGCACTGGCGGGTGCAGAGGATCGAGCTGGTTGGCCCTGCGCAGCGAGGTACTGGCCAGCCATCGTCCCGAGGACAGAAAGTGCAGCATGCATAGGTGGGACCGCGGCATTCATTTTGGTTTTATCAGGGGCGCCGGGCTTGTCTGAAGCTAGACGATACTGGTATCAGCACTAGATACTCAGCCAACTTGGCTCTCCAGGAGCTTCGAATATGCGGATGAGTTATGATTGACGTTATTTAAGGCGGAAAGTGCTTTATAACTAGTACGCAGTCCATCATGGAGATCTGGCGTCGAACGGCTGTTCAATGGAATACGTCCAATGCGTGTTCTCCGCGAGGGAAATGAGACTCCATGGACTCTGTGCAACCTTAGACCAATAATACTACACATTGGTATGAAAATCTCGTAATCCATGCGAGCAGGACGATGCGAGGCCAGCCATGCGGCAGCACAACAGCCGTATCAATCGTCTGCCTGCGAGTGTCCATGCACAGCTCGCGTGTTCGACTTCAAACGAGTCCTCAGAGCCGCTGCGGATATTGACGACTGGGAGGTCTAGACTAGAAAAAATATTCATTTAGTGTACGGAGACATTTTGCAATTGTGCAGATACTTGAGTCTGACGATTTCTATCCTAGTGGTGGTGACTTTTCGCCTCAGTATTCCTCATCTTACCACTTGGGAATCGTAAGTCATGTCGTGATCATTAGATATTGCCATGGCCAGTGGGGTACCAGTGAACATGAAATATACCTGGTCCGAATTATTATGAACAACTCTTCAAGTTGGAGTTCAAGGAATGGCTTCGCCATCGGGGGCCGGGCGCTTGAACTTTGCCTGCACCAGTGCACGTGAAGCAAAGGTCACGTGAGCCGTTCGAGTTCCGCCTCATCATCGACATTGACAAGCGTAGACTAAGTAATAGGGTTCAAATGGCGCCGTTCGTGTTCCGTGCACGTTTGCAAGGGCCCCCTGCTATTCCGTTTCGCTGTTTCTTGTTTGTTCAATCAAGCAAATCCCAATAAGTATTGAGCACTGCTCTGCAGGCCTCAAGACCGAATGAGCTCGCACCCGGTATGCAGATTAATACGTCATTGACAACACGGACACATTTGCAACAATTTGCAAGGCGTTGAGCCATAAGTCACTACGCTTGTCGAGCAGATACTGTGTTCATTATTCCGTAATACTTCCTATCTATACATGCCGTGCAGTAGTAAATGTTGGTTAGAATAATTAAATTAAGTTAATACGTGCTCCTCTGTGAGCTGTAGTAGTGGAGTCGATTGTTCCCTTGTCCATTCATGAGACTAGTGGAGTCTTGAATATCGTTGACATCAATTTCTTGAAGCTCGGCTTCGGCAAAGCTTTGGGCTTGTGACCATACACGATAAGATACGCAGGACGCACAGCATCATTTGTGTAGCAGACAGTTTCTGGATCATAAAAGAGGTAAATAGGAAGTCCAGCATGTGTGCTGAGTGTAAACTCGCCCTCATGGTTCAGGTCCCAGCCAATCTCCCCAGTAACCTGTCGCAGATGTCAGTAAGTAGGATTAAAACTGAATAGAACTGACGGAGTCGAAGCCATCCGGAGGTTTCACGAGGTTGGTAGCATTCCTGTACCGCTTGTACGGTCTCCCAACGACGACACGATTGACCAGCATGGTACGGAGGTGAGCATCTTCGGACAAGTTGCAAGAATAATCATCAGCTTCTGTGCTACGATTTGAGTGGGTGTGTTGATAAAAAGGAAAGTAGACAGACTTGAGGAGCAAGCAGTGGTGTATATGCCATGCCCAAACCTAAAACGTTGATTTGTTAAAATGACCCATATAATTTTAAACAAACGCTTTTCTCACCTCTTGAAAGCGTTTTTCGTTCCTAAGCAGGCAGGGTCAGACTACTAACAAGGCGATCGAGGAAACCCTTACCGCATTTCTTCACATCAAAAGATGTGCGCAAGATGGAACAAAGATAACATTCTTTAAGGTTACACAAGAGAACGTTTCTTGAGGACTCTCCCAGAAGACATGCCCTGTTTGTACCGTGGAAAAATAATTTCTCATTCCCTGCCTTGTTCTGAGACCTTACGAAGGCCTGTACCTGTTTCCTATGACCAGTCATGATCAGCGCACGCCACTTCCACTGCGAGTGTCTGCCAAACCTGTGCTGCAGATATGGCTCTAGATTGCTGTCAGGCCAGAGAATCTTGAAAATCCCTTGTATCTGTGGCCTTGCTTTCCTGCCGTGTCGCCACCCTCTGTTGAAGAGGATTTCAACTGAAAGAGCAGGATTAGCTAGGAGATACCAATCACTACGATCCAGATGATTACCTTCTGCGAAGTGAGGGCTATCATGGCTCAGATACACCAAGCGGCTGCGCCGACCTGCGACATGATTGGCAGGGTTCTCCAAAGAGAATTCGTCAAAGTTTAAAGATTCGAAGGACGAAGTTGACATAGATAGCAAAGACAGATAGATGGAGCACACGTCAAGACCAGCAAGACCATCAAATATGATCCCAGCCTCCGATTGAACGCACCTTTGTTGCACGCCTCTCGTGCGCTATTCGCATAGCATCATGAATTGTAGTGCATATTTTCCGGAGATCAACAGGCTCGCCCAGCTGCAACATGAAGAGCCATGTGTCAATATAAGCAGTATTAATAATTACAAGAGCCTCTAATTGCGCTGCGGCTATCCAGCCATAAATAAGTCCCTTGTAGAGGGAGAGATTGCTGTGTGTCAAGCCATGTTGTATCCATGTTGCAAATGCATTGCAGCCATGAGAACAACATGAGGATCAGTGAAAGAGTTGTGTTCACCTCCGAAAGAGGAAGGTCAGTAGATGAAGTTGCTTAGTAAGCTCGCTGCTGGCTCAGCACCTTGCGGATTACTCGTTGATGGAGTCCACTAGGTAATCGTAGCGGCGCTCGGCCGCGCCATGCGGATTACTCGTTGATGGAGTCCACTAGGTAATCGCAACGCACATGGCAGGACTCAACTGTTCCGGTCTAGGCTACTCCAACCGAAATATTCGTAACTGCGGAATCTGTTCCAATGGTATAGCCTTGTGAGGCATATAAGAACTTTCGGACGGGACCTGAGACTTGTTCGATTTCCTGAACTTTTCACTCAATCGCCTCTCGAAAATTACCAAAATACTCTACGCACTGCTCGCGATTGCTATTGCTATTGCTGTTGTCCTGCTTAGTATGCTAGACAACCGCATGATCATGAAATTCGCTAGTATACTCGGTATCAGTTCTCCTTCTACGGCGCCACAGGCAGCCTCTACAACGCATCGGACGCGACCTGCTTCCCAATATCTCTCAGCACCATCGAAGTCAGTATTTTAACCTTTCAAAGCGAGGATATTGAAACTCTACTAGGCATGGACCGACCTTGAAACCGCCTTCACCTGGTACGCAGGATGACGGGGAATCCGAAGCTTACTATCCTCCGCTCACCGCTCCACCGGAACCAGTGGGATCATCTGTGGCACCGTTTCAAAGAAGGGAACGAATTTTATTTTACGACAAGAATAAACCTTTCTACGAGTTCACGAATTTCTCGCCGCACGATGTGATCTACGGTGATAAGAGGTACCCAACCAGCGAGCATCTCTTTCAATCATTCAAAGTCTGTCAAGGACGTTTTGGTTTCTTGTTGTCTGTCTGACTTTGTTGGATGTTATGGAACAGTTTTTGGATTCCCAACCAGCCATCGCAGAGCACATCCGCAATTGTGGGGATAGGCCAAGCGCAGTATTCGACGAAGCTCATCGCCACCAGAAATGGGTGCGATCTGATTGGAGACAAGTGAACGTTGAGAAGGTAGCCCTTCCTTGGAAGTTTACTGGCTGTCAGTATCTGACCGGACTACCTCGTTCTAACCCACAGATGGAAGTAACACTTCGGCTCAAGTTCACTCAGCATACTGATCTACGAGCCTTGCTTCTCGGCACAGGGGATGCCGAGTTAGTCGAGGTATGTACTAGGCAGTTGTTCGTGATTCTTCTAAAGAGATAACTAGGACTCCCCAAGGGACTACTTTTGGGGGATAGGCGCCGATGGCTCTGGACGCAACGAGTTGGGGAAAACACTTGAGAGAATACGGAATGAGCTTCGTAAGTATCTATCTACAGACTACGGGAAATCTAAATGCCAGTCAACATGAAGGACATGAAAACAAGCCAAACAGGGTCCCACCAGTCAGGCGCGACACATCCCGATTTTCGTTGCAGGATTTGACATCGCTGGTTGTGGCGACGACACCTCAACCCCCACCCCACGCACCGCAACGTTACTCTATTGTCCCTGCGGGCATGGCGATCAGTCCACAAACTCCTTCCACTCTTCATGACACTGGGCTATGCGAGGTTGGTTTATGTTATCTTTAACGTCAACACTTCCCCAACTTTTTGCAGTTTTGCCACCAGAAACCGAAGTACCTACGCCACCCGTACTGTGGCAGGACGTGTGCTACCCTAGCAACGACGATGTGCAACGTTAGTCCGTCTTTCTAATGGATCGTCTATAGAGCTGACCGATATTCTGTAGCATTGTCACAACAAGCCCAAGTACGGCAAGCATCCTTACTGCTCGAGGACTTGCGCAGTGCTTGCCGGAAAGGCAACGTAGCTTGAAAAATCTTCCCTTTGAGTAATTTGCTTTGTTGTGAGATTATAGTTGTTTCAAGTTTGTCGAGTCCGTATTTGTTATCTATAAGTTGCACCATCGTGTACAGGTTACTCATAGGTCTGTGCATCCAACTCCCCGCTGGCCTGCTAAGCTAGGAATCAAATGTTTGATGGCCACAGTCATTAAGTGTCACGAGAATCCACTCGCGAGTACACTCTGGCAGACCCAGATCCTTTAGATGATAACAGACGAATATATAGTGAAACTGGCTGCGTCTTCCGATTCACCGTGCATATTAGAGTGTCTGACCGGAGTTCCCAACCAACCATAGGCAGTCATCTGTTACTCCCTCTCGACTACCAATGTACACATGCACATGTATTTCAAGACTCGAGAACGTGTGGCATAGCAACCACAGGGACTTTGCATTACCGTTGATCATGCAATTAATCAGTCGTGCTTAGGGTTAAGTATGATCGTCTGGATTTTCCTGATCACGTCCCTGAGCGAATGTTCTATGCACGAAACCATCTGATAAACGGGCTCATATGGCATTCCACAAGTTACAGTTCTTGATCGACCGCCCCTGCAGGTTCAGGCCGATGTATCATGGATTATTGAGAAACTCCACCTACCTATCCCAGATCGAATGGCTCAATGAGTGGAGTTGTATCGAGGGGCGCGGAGATTTAGCGGATTCAGCCGGGATGGCCAGGGCTCAAACATTGCTCTGACCGATCATTCATGCATTAGGCAGTTCAAGAAGTAGGTAGGTGTACAATTAAAACAACTTATTTGACATTGATTATTGATTATTCCAGTCGCTCAAACATCCCAGCGAAAGCACTCGGCGAAGACCATCTGCGGGACATCAAGACATCAGTTGGCAGAAGGACAAGCTTGCAATAATCCGACATACCTCGGATGGGACTGAGGGCTCTCGCTGGGCTGAACGCTCGATTGGGACTTTTGGCGCGAGAGGGCGCCTTTTCTCCCCGCGCTGGACTTGCAGGAGAGGAAAATGAGCTTTTGTAGTTCACAAAACCAAGATTAAAGTTCATCTTGGGATCCAAAACCTCTTCGGTGCTTGGTACAGGCGAAGTCGGGCGCGAAAGCACCATCGCAATGCTATCGTTATACCCAGCCTCGCTGAGTCCGTACTGAATGGTCCCCCTGTTGCTGCGACGCCCACGCGAAGGGGAAGGACTCTTTGTTCGCGTGTTCGGTGCACTCGAGCTACCGTAGGTGGCACTGGGCTTTCGGCTACCAGGAAGTGAAGAGGAACCCATCACATCGCTTTTTCTGGTTCCATTGATGCTGCACGACTGGCACGAAGTGGCATCGATCTCAATTGATGACTTTGATCGATTATGAACCTTCCTTCTGGGTTTTATCAGTTGCGGAGACTCCATATGAGTGTGTCTTGTTTCCTTGGTCTTCGGCGAGTGTGCAGAGATAGTACTCCTGGCATCTGACATATCCCCAATATTGTGAATGTGGAGATGAAATTTGAGTGCCTCGAGGTCGCGAAGAACATCGGTGCATCCAGGACGTTGACAGCAGATTGTTCCTCCGGGCGTCCAGCGCGCAGCCTGGATCATTTCCATTCCTTGGTGCTGCTGTGCAAACATGAGCATAAAGCAACATGAAAGGCGGATAGTAGTGCTTACTGCTTGCGCCAAGCCTCCCTGGTCATGATGAAAAAGACGGATCGCCGGGCCGGGCCGCTTCTCAAGATCAATCGTAGATCGACCATCTTCAGTGGTGGCAAGGGTGTATGTCGAATTCCTGTGGTCAGGAAGGGCCGGAAGTTCCTTAGAAATGTGGACGACTGTAGAACCTTCGACCTCGATGTTGCCATCATGCTTCCGGTAGTAGTCGTGAACAATTTTCTGCGCCTCAGTCGCTCCAACAGGGCGCTCTTGATATTCCTTGGCTAGTTGCTGGGCCTCAGATGTCTGGATGGCACCACTGAGTTTAGACTTTCTAGCAGATGCCACAGGGGCAGGACTCGGAGAGGCAGGAGTAAATTCCCACGAAGACAGGAAGTCAGTGTAGGTGCCACTGTCATCCTCATCTTCGTCATCAGGATATACAAGTGAGAGCCCCTCTGCAATTTGAGCGGGGAGGAGGGTCCCATATCTACGAGTATCTCGTTTGGAGCGATCGAAGGTGTCGTAGCCGGTATGATTTGAATGGCCCGTCACGGTAGCAGATTCTGTGCTGGACATGATTTAACTGAGTGTAAAAGGAAAAAAAAAAAATGAGGAGCCCTCCATCGAGAAAAAATATGATTTATATGCGCTAGCTGTGGACCTCGGACGCTTTGGTGGATGTGGACGCTGTGATTTGGCCATCTCTTTGCTTGAAGCGTCCACTGCAAAGAGTTTGCAAAAGCCAAGTTTGAAGGCAAGGAACAACGCATTTTTAGGGTTAGGGTCCCATAACTCGTCCGATCGTAGCAACCTAGCTTCAACAAAGCTTCGACCTGTCAAGGCGTCTCCCTTTCTTCGTCTGACGATGCATATGGGAGCTCATTTTCGAATGGTGTCCTCTTTCATGAGCCCAGTATCCGGTTCTTGTCGTGGAATCCGTGGATGGCACAGGATATGTAACAATACGGTACTTGCACTACCGGCAGCCTCATCATCTGGGTCTATAACCAACAGAAAGTTGCATTCTGTTCATACTGGCTCGCGACCGCAACCAGCGTATCCTGGTCACATACCACTTTCCCCATTCGAAAACACACTTCTCGCAGTCGGGTCTGCACTTATGTCTCTGATAGATACTCGTCGCGCGGGTGGGGACTCTTAGCCTTTTATGTTGTATATATGCGTGGCTGACGAGTTAGTTAGACATGGTTGCAGCATGCGGGGAAACAACTGCTGGATCAACCTTGATTAAGCTGCGGGACATCATGTTGGAATCTCCAGAGGGTCGACGCATTCTCAAAGAGCGGCCCCGGATCAATTCACAGACTTTGGACTTGGAGAAGTTGCGGTCTCTTCCCGAGAATACTTTTGGACGTGCCTATGTGGGGTGGCTTGATACCTGCAAAGTCACTCCTGATTCTCGAGAGCCTGTGCGATTGTTTTATGGAAGCCTTTTACACATCTGATATTCACCATTCTGAACCCAGGTGCACTATATCGATGACCCGGAGCTGGCATATGTCATGCAGCGATATCGCGAAACCCATGACTTTTATCATGCCCTATTTGGCTTCAAAGTCTCTGCGCTTCCGGAACTCGCGCTCAAAGCTTTCGAGTTTTCGAATCTAGGCTTCCCCATGACCGCACTGTCCCTAGGTGCTTCATTGAGACTCAAGTCCCCTCAGCGGGCTCGGCTATGGACAGAATTTGTACCTTGGGCAATGAGATGTGGGAGTCATGCTACGTGCCTACTTACAGTGTACTGGGAAGAGAGATGGGAACAGGATCTGGATGGAATAAAGAAAGAACTCGGTGTCTGGGATCCACCTCCAGGGATTACCATCCCACGACCCTCACATGCTGATTCGCCCTGACATAACTGACAATACATAATTTTCTGGTCTTGGACATTTTACATAGTACTTGCGAACTTTACTGTGTCGCGTTCCCAATTTCTCAGCATCATCGTAGTTGTTGAAAATGTTTGTCATAACGCCATATTTCGCCTTCGCTCACTCCTAAGTGGAGGAAACTGCTATGCTAAGGTATATAAGTATCTAGACCTGCTCTTCAGCGATGCGTATGTATTGTGAGTGAGAAGAACACGGGGCATAATACCATACAGAACAAAGAGACCAAGAAAAAACTGGAGGAAAAATGCCGCAGGAACAAATGCAATGATAACATGCTTAACGTACGTGTAAAATCTCGTTTCGTGTGCGTAGACACCTTTCTTTAAGATTCTTCCAGTCGTCTCTCAAACTCTTTGGATAGTGGCACCCCTCCCGATCGTGCTAGGCAGTTTGGACTTCGGCATGCTAGATGCGGGCACTGGAAGCCTGGACGAAGACGGAACTCCACCCGTGGGACGAGGTAGCCCAGAAGCCATGCCCACAGTCACAAAGCGCGATGGCGGGCGAATGCTCTTCGATGCAGCAATGGGATTAGATGGGGTTGGCATCTTCATTGACGGTGCCTTGCTAAGCGATGATGCTGTGGGCTTCAATATCCTCGATCTAACCGTCCCGCCCACTGGTGGTTTTTCCATCTGTGCAGGTTGGGAAGGCGTGCACGCCTCAAGGGGTGAATACGGAGGCTCGGTAGCCTTCGTGCGCAAACCGAGGACACTCGTAATTTTACTTCTAAGTGCAGGCCGCACACCCTCTTGTGCAGCGGGCTTCGCCCTGACGAGAGCCGGCATAGCCCCGGGAGGAGGGCGGCGCACACCGGTTAAGACTGGTATGTGTATTGGAACGGAAGGTGCAGCTTGCGCCGCCTGCTCTTCTGTGCTGACGCTACTTTCGGTAGAAGACGAGTCCACACTAGACACGGAAGTCGTCCTGTCATGCGCCTTGGGTCGCTTTACGATACGCAGCGCATGTACTGGGGCCGCAGGGACAGGTGCAATGAATGCCTGCGAAGGCCCCGGAGGTGTCACGACTGCCGCTACAGAGTGAGCGACCCTCTCAGTCGGGGATACCGGCTTGAATGTCTTCACCGACTCGGGGACATCCTTCCGAGGCGTTGCAACTATGGGCGGGCGTGGGGAGGGGGATGACAACTTCATTCCCGGGGACAGGCTGCTCCGTCTTGCGATGGGCCGGGTGGCTGTGGGAGGAGCTGATACAGCATGAGGAGGAGATTTATCTGAGAGGCATGGACGCACTATTTGCAGCAATGATGGGAGACAACGATTGTGGCATCTGGCTAGGCGCAATTCGGGGTGCTACGACAGTGAGCTCAAACCTCAAGCAAAGCAAACGAGAAAGCTCACCAGGAGAGGCAGTATCGTCCCTAGGTTCGGTTAGTGCATCCTTCTCCTTGATTCGTTTCGCAAGAGCCTCCATTATCTCTTCCTCGGCTTGCATGTCAAAGTCATCGGCGTCAATAGTATCACCACCGAAGAAGGAGATCCTATCATTCAGAAGGTCAAAAGATGATTCAGGGCATTGAAGTTGCATATTGAACGAAGACTGGAGATCAACAGATGATCGACGCGGATCAAAGCCCGGCGAAGATGTCGTGTGTGCTCGGGCTCTGGGGCGGGGACGTGCAACTGGGGCAGCTAATGTTTCTCGCGAATGAGATGTCTGGTGCTGATGAGAGAAGGAGACTATGGGTGCAGGTGGCATCAGCTCGGGCACTTGAGTATGCGTGAGGAGGGCAGTTGAGGGTGAGGGTGATAGCTGTGCTGTGGATGAACCTAAGCTCTCCTCTCCCGCCACAACAACCTCAGGAATAGTAGGTAGAGTGACCTCCTTCGATGGCACTTTATGCTCTGTGAAGTTGATTGCATTGATAACAGAAGCTAACGGTGAGCCAGCTGGCGCCAAGGTTACGTGAGTAGCCCGGATCGCCGTGGCGGGTGAGGAGTACTGTTCAATGCCGGGAATAGGATCTTCGTAAGAAGATGGGGTGGGCTTTGCTACTTTGCGCGGAACAGGTGTGGCATCCAAAGAAATATCTGCAAAAGGGGTGCGCAGACAATGAAGAGTGGGAGTGTGTGCGGATGACAATGAGAGTGGTGTTTGGGCGGAATTGAGCGTCTGTCTTGGGGGACTGCTCCTTGGCGTGGCTAGTGAGTCTTGTTCATCGAAATCCATATGTTCATGGACAAGGGACATGTTATCGACATCATCTTCAAGTTCATCTTCGATGGTGAGGCCAGAAAAGAGGTCCGCGGTTTCATCCATCATGGTCACGTCACCAACATCAATGAGACGCGACCTGAGGACTACTGGGGAGTAGTGCTTGCTTTCTGTCTTGTAAGTGCGGTTGAAGAATGCTGTCATTGTGAGCTTGTCTGAGTCGTAGTAGGATTCATAGCTGGGTTCAGCATTTTCCTTGTCTGATCCTGAGAGCGAGTCTGGAGTTGTGACTTCTCTCTTCGGAGTCGCGTTGAGCGGGTCGAAAAGGTTGAGTACGCTGTATCTTGGACGCGCCATGTGTGGAACGGAGTCAAGAATCAAGACGAGAAAGAAACACGAACAGCACTCGGAACAGCCTAAGAGTGCGCACGTGACCGCGATAGATCCATGTTGCCACACGGCCTAGGTCTTGACCTTTCTCCCACACGTTTCTTGATGAGCAGAAAAAATCGTCGGGGCACATATTTCCATTGAAGATGGCTGTGAATATAAATTTGGACGGTCTACGATTCAGCGATGGAGGCACACGATAGGAGTGAGCGCTCTATGTATTTTTTTTTGGCTTATTGCGTGCACTCTAAAGTTGTGCCCAGGTGGGTGACGCCGTGGGTAGGCGATGCTATCACAGTTCTACGGGTGATGCATCATGGTTCCATGGCTGATGTATCATCTTCTAGCCATAGCCCAGGAGTATATCATCTGTCCTAGCCAAATGATACACCATAACGACAGTATCGCCTGGAGAGGACTGCATTGGATGTGAGTCACTTTCAAAATGGCTGTGACAGCCCATACTAAGTAATATCAGCAGTAGTAGGTTACTAAGTCCCTCTAACTAACCATACGAAGAAGCAGAATCGCCTAGATGATCCCACACCAGGATGTCTCATGACCGTTCCTCCTTTCTTGGTGACCTGGAAACCACTAGTACTAGTTTACAAATTTCGTATTCGCTGCGCGTCAGCATCCCTTCGTCCGAGGCAGAATATCCACTGGCTCGGGGATTCGTGGCTGCCGTGCGCCGGAGCGATGCCGTAGATGGCACTGAAAAGCTCACTGCAACTTGCTCTACTTGCTTCAACCCCAACCTACCCTCTATCAAACACGGTGCATCTCATGAGTCAAGCTGTGCCATATACTTTCGCCAGGGGAAATATAGCTTCCGTGATGACTGGTGTCGGTATATCATATATGTATGATTTGCTATTAGTATCGCGATCAACATATGCCATCTAACATGCGCCGATAGAGTTTTCTTCATTTTAACCGCGCAAGTCTGGCTCTACTTCCGACGGCCTGTTCGATCTCGAGAAAGCAAACGAACTCAGGTTTTGGTACGAATTGGGACCGCATATCAGACTACCAATTGACAATTTAGAATAGGTTGCCTTTATCTGGTGAATGCTCAAATGATGAAGTTTTGCACTTGACGGCACTGATATTGCTCCACAGGTTAATGCAAGCTGCTGAAATGTGAGACTCTATTGCATGAATGCATGCATATTATTGAATCTCGCCTTAGAGCACTCACTACTCGGATCGCTTACGACCATACAAAAGAGTTTCAAGATCTAGCTTCTTTTATAGGTCATTCGTCGACGTCAGTACCTTCATTGACCAGCCAGACTCTTCCTAATACAAGAGCAGAGAATGGGCGTTGCGTCGTGGAACATGTGTAAGTGGAGCTTTTCTCGCCGCTCCATCATCATGCTTCACCTCACTTAATTCTAAAGTCCTTGACCGCCTCCGTGGTTCATGTTGTTTTTACCTATAGGGTATGCTGCAGTACGTACTAGAAGGGACAGTCAATTGGCCACGAAAAATATCTCTAATGCTCACTCTTAGTTGAGAAGAGGCTCTGTGGTAAACGAAAAATGTCGCTCGTTCTGGTAAAAACTGCACTCAGTCGCCCTAAAATAATGGCTAATTTATTCAACCAGGTTGTACTGTGTATCATCGAGCAAGGTTCAGTGATTTATGTGTGCTGCTGCAGAACATATGTACTTATACCCAGGGGATAGCCTCTGGCCTTTTCTCTGTTATCTGCATGTAAGCCAAGCTCATCCGTGTCCACTTGTCAGGCATTTCTCAACACATGAGCCAGGTTCAAAAGTAGTAATGATATCTACTACTCGATGACCCTCGTGAGTGCTCTCTCCTACTAGTCGGATATAACTCACGAACGTCACGAAGTGGTCAATTCCTATCTCGCTTGGTTGTTCACTGATCGGCGATATTCTTATCGCTGCCACTTTGGCCCATATCCTCCACAAAAATAGAACTGATTCGAGAAGGTAATCGACAAGTTTCGAGTTTGAATTTCACGTCTGGTTCACCATCTCGCTGCCTAGGACTAATCAAATGATCACAAAAATAATCATATTCTGCTTACAAACGGGCTTGGCTACATCGTAAGTTATTCGGCATCGACGACAGGTGTATACTCACTAGCTCTTGTAGTGTGGCGGCATCCATCACTCTTGGAGTTGTGAGTATTTTATGCGTCTAGCCCCATAACTAATGAGTGACAAGAAGCAGTGGGCAGCCGGTACTTTCGATATCGAGCATCTGTACATGTGTTTTCCCATGGGAAGCTGTGAGAGACCCGTTATTGTTGCTCGTATATATCATGAAATGTTCTGACGCCTTGTCATGATAGTGTATGCCTCATGTCTTCTCGCCAAGTAAGTCATTTTGAGCGACAGTGGAAGAGGATGCCCATAATTCTGCCAGCTTTATTGCTCGAAAGTCCTACCTGCAGCCGCAGACAATTCAAGAGGTCGAGGTTACCAAGATCGTATTTGCACGTTTCACGCAGGAGGTTGATGTGGACTTGGATCTTTGTTCATTATCGGGAACCAGCCCTAGGCCGTTGGAGATGGAGTCTGGAGGAGGCACAAGTTCTGGCAACTCTTTTCCACAGGATTCGTAATCAAAACGAGTAAGTTGGTGACGTAGCATTGCACCTATACATTATACGACCAGGCAACATCATTTTTATGCTATAGTCTTTATTAATAATCATCCTGCAATGTTAAACAAGAGACAAAGTTGTCCCGCGAGCCCTTCATCAAGCCCAAGGTGCGCGCCGCACAACTCTAATATGACTGGTCAGAAGTACATCCAAAGAGTTGTTGTGTAGGATGTGACTCTGGAATGCCCTCAACCCTCTCTAGTTGCTCTACTTGCTATCCCAGCGGCGCTGACTTGAATTTGTGCATCTGATATGTCGAGGACGCTCTCGATAAAGAAGGATGGGACCATGTGCCTTCTTGCATCTCCAGTGTCTCCTGGTGCCCGGAGCTAGTGTCCGATGACGGATGTAAAGCCAAATCCACATGAACCTTTTGCGTGACCGGTGCAAAAGTGATCTCGGAAACCTTGGTCTCGTTGACTGTCTGTGGTTGCAGGTAAGACTCTCGAGCAATGAAGCTGGACGCGTTATCAGTAACCTCCTCTATTGTCGTTGAGAACGACTCACTTGGCGAGAAGACATGTAGCATACACTGTCATGCCAAGGCGTCAGAACATTCCACGCAACTGAGCGACGAAAATAAGACTCTCACAGCCTCCCACAGGAAAACACATGTATAGATGATGAAGTTCGAAACTGCAGGCTGCCCACTGATCTTGGTCAGAGCCAGATTCGAGTCGCTGAGGGAGTGAAAGCACTCACAATTCCAAGAGTGATGGATGCGGCCACACTGCAAGCAATGAGTACGCACATATCGTCAATGCCAAGTTACTAACGTCGTAATCAAACCCGTCTGTAAGCAGAAAACTATGAGTTTTGTGATCATTCGGTTGGTTCTAGGCATCGACTGGTGAATTGAAGGTTAAAATCACGCTTGAACTTATCAATCACCTTCTCGACTGAGTTCGATTCCTGTGGAGAATATAGGCTAAAGTACCAGCGATAAGTATATCACCAATTGCTGAACAACCAAGCGAGACTGGGATAGACCACTTCCAACTTCTGTGAGTTACATTCCGATCAATCGGAGAATGGACTCACTAGTGCAAGTCCAATTACCGAGGAGTAAGCCTCATTACCACTCTTGAAGCTGATTCTCGAATTTGAGAACTACACGACAGTTCGATACAGATGAATTGGCTTACATGCAGATAGCAGAGAGAAGACCAAAGGCTGTACCCCAAACGTAAGTAGTGATTCTCCACTACAGCATGAATCACCGGACCTTGCTCGGTGATGCACAGCGCAATCTGATTGCAACAATCAGCCGCTGCATCCGAGGTCAATTCAAAGTAGTCCATACCAGAATAAATGATATTCTTCGTTTACCGTATATATTCTTCTCAACTGCACGCATGCATCAGAAGGAAGGATGTCAAAAAGCACCATTATGATACGTACGGCAGCAAACCCTGTAGATGAAAAAGCCGTGTACAATGGAAGTGGTCAGGGACTATGAAATGACAGTGAGCTGAAGGATGGAGTAGGGGGAAGAAAAGTCTCGCTTACACCTATTCCGGAATACAAAGCCCATTCTCTGTTCTTGAATCAGAAAAGCTTTGCAGAGTTAATAAAGTACTTACATCGACATATGGCTATAAAAATGAGGTACATCCTCGAATTTCATCGTATGAACGCAAGCAATTCGAGAAGTAAGCGCCCTTAAACAAGTTCAGCGTCATGCACCATTCATTTACATAATAGCGTCTCACATTTCAGCAGCTTGTATTAACCTGGGAAACAAGGTCAGTCTTCCCGTTAATGTAGCGATCTATACTTGTAAAAGTTTACCAGATGATGGCAACCTGTTCTGGATTGTCAGTTGGTAGTCCACTGTGCGGTCTAATTTCGTACCAGAGCTTTGGTCGGTCTGTTTTCTCGGGATCGACGTGTATGTCTTCGGAAGTAGATCCAGACTTGCGCAGTCAAAATACAGAATACCCTATCAGTGCTCATCAGATGCGGCTGCTGACGCTGGTCTTGACAAGAAAACCGTACACAGATGACAACCCAAGGCCAGTCATCAAGGAAGCCATGCCTGCGCTGGCAAAGTCCGAAGCGTATGCCACACCTTGGCTCATGGAATGCTGATTCTAGGGAAGATGGAATTGGGATACAATGAAGTAGAGACGCAATCCAGCAAGCTTTTGAATGTTACCTTACCGGAATCACCCCTGCACCGCTACCATCGTAAAGTCCCGTGGATATCGCAGTTTATGCTAACTCGGGGTTGGCAATGTGAAAACATGATCATGATGATCCAATGGACTTGTGACTTACTGAGTTGAACACTTCCAACTCCAGCTTTACGAAGTTTAATTGATTGATAAAGGAACGTTGAGGTCAACGTTAACTGGATGGCCCAGGATTCGATTCCTATTAAGTCTGACTCGGCGCAAAAGGTAAACCTCTTGGAGAATGAGCATAAGGAACGTGTGGTGCTTCGAATCGAGCTGACTCGGAGTCGATCGACCCTCCCACAGTTCGAGTCGGGTGGCAATCATTCAAATGACCGTGCAGACACAAAGGTGGGCTCGTACTGACAGCCTTGGCATTTTTGTTTGATCAGATGTTTATGTAAACGTTTATGGCCCGTGATGCCATTTTGTAACACACTCATCACATTATTGCCCCTCCAACGCTAGATACTGGGGAGCTTCCATCCGAAATCACTACAGGTACTATCAAACGTAAGGCATCCGCTTGGGAAGCGGTAGCCCCTGCAAAAAAGTCTCGTGGCGAGGGTGGAGTGGCAAGGAAGTTCCGTGTGAGGGTGAGGCGGCCGCAGGGAAGTCACATGGCAAGGTTGGAGCATCCTTGATTCCTTCTGGAGGGACGATCCGTAGGCCATGCAATGGTGCGTAGGCAAAGAAGGCCTCCAACCCATCACGCACGAGCGGTTTGTGACGGAAAGACAACGATGATAAAGAGTATCTACCACAGGCAGCCAAAGGCAGGACTGAATAATGTTAAGAGCTTCGGCCCTCGGGTCCTTCAAGTACATGTAAACATGTACAATCAACATGAGTGACCTCAAGGTTAATAACTACTCACGATCTCTGCAAGTGACTGACCTTGCGGAGGAGGACCATAGACAGTACCGTCGTTGACTTTGCTACAGTCTTTACTCACTCACGGTCACCAGCCATGCCTCCAAAGAAGCAGAATGTACCTTCGTCGTCGAAGGTCAAGGATGACAAGGTACATCATCGTGCAGCTGCATCACAAGAAAGAACTGACTGATCAGTTACTCCCCGAAGACTTTTGGCATGAAGAACGTAGGGATAGCCTTCCACCTTCTGTCGATAAATCTCATCGCGTACACAGAAAAATAAATCTGCCAAGGTTCAGAAACAAGTGCAGATCTTGCAGCAGCAGCAAGCTTTGTCTGGCAAGTCCAGGGAAGCACTCGCAAAGGAGAAAGAAAAGGAGCTGCGCGAGAAGGCGAAACATGAAGAGGAGAAGCGTAAGAAAGAGGAAGCTGCCATGTTCAAGCCTATTCAGACGCAGAAGGTGCCTTTCGGAGTCGATCCTAAAACGGTGCTATGCGCTTTCTACAAAGCTGGCAACTGTGAGAAGGGCAATAAGTGCAAGTTCAGTCACGACCTCAATGTTGGCCGCAAGGTGGAGAAAAAGAATCTCTATGAGGATAGCAGAGAAGATAAGATGCAAGGTACGGTGGTGATGACATCAAATGACCGAATATCTGATTCTCATAAAATCTGTCAGATACAATGGAGAACTGGGACGAAGAGAAGTTACGGAACGTCGTTTTATCGAAGCATGGCAATCCTAGAACAACAACAGATGTGCGTCGGGATGCATCACCGTTCGGACCTGTGCTCAACGTACGTACAGATTGTATGCAAGTTTTTCATCGAGGCCATTGAGACCCAAAAGTGCGTCAATTTGAACTTCACTAATCGACCAACTAATTATGTTCTTTGAAGGTTTGGATGGTTTTGGGAATGCCCTAATGGCAGTGAGAAGTGCCAATATAGGCATGCCTTGCCTCCTGGATTTGTACTCAAATCGCAGCGCAAGGCTGCTGAGGAGGCTGCGAAATCCAACGTCATCAGCCTGGAAGAGTTCCTTGAAGTTCAGGCGAGTGTTGTTAAAGAGTAATGTTGTTTTCCGAAAGTTCTCACATCGTGATATCATAGCGCCATAAACTAGGGTCAAATTTAACTCCAGTCACCCCAGAAACTTTCGCGATATGGAAGAAAACTAGGATGGACAAGAAAGAAGCTGAAATGGAGGCATCGCGGAAATCGAAAGAGACCCAACATGCGGCTGGGAAGAACTCAGGCATGAGCGGGCGAGATTTGGTATGTGATAAGATGATGTGTGGACATCCCCTATTGACTCAAGAAAACTCTAGTTCCAATACAACCCAGAATGGTTCGAAGACGACGAAGAAGAAGAAGACGAAGGCTGGGATCTATCACTATACCGTCGTGAGGAAGGCGAGTCAGACGATGTAGCGAGGGTCGAAGACGACGTTGAAAACTTTCGGATATATGATGACGACGACGGAGATGGAGATTCTGGAGGGCCTCCATAGGGATGACATGTAGAGTATTATATGCTACAGAATTCTTCCTATATCCTTGATTGTTCGTGAATGCCTTTTCACTCGCGCTCGTTTGGTCATTGAATGACATTGTACATAAAAGAAGCAGCCTTTATATTGACGGTTGGGTAATTTCTGTTGCCTAACAGCGAGTTCCTCCGAGTCGTAGTCCAGTTTCTTTCAACTCCTGCCTTCTTTCCGTTGACTAGTTCAAGCTCTCAATTTAGGATGTCTCGTATTCCTCAACCAACTCCACGTTCCACGGCGAAGACGGCGCTCGCCCTACCTTCTTCTCGTTCCCGGGCTCCCTCGCCCTCTAAGCCCGCCGCCGGTGCATCTTCTCCTCGCGTGAGAACAAAGTCCGTCCCAAAATCTCCGTCCAAGACTATCCGCAGACCACCGCCCGTCGAAGATGAGCCACTTGTTCCAAAAGCACCATTGAGCATCAAGGAGGTCATTGCGCTGAAGCGAGCCGAAGCCAAGAAGGCGGCATCGGCTTCTTCATCCGGAACAAGCTTTGGAAAAAGTGCAGGTTTTGGTGATTTCGAGGACCTCAAAGATGAAGACCCAATGGCAGCGAGGAGGAACGACGAAGAAACTCTCGAATTGGGGAGGTGGTCCGTGAAAGAGACTATTGAGCGTGCCCGAAGCATAGGTGAGTGGATGTACCTTGTACTGGATGCGTAGAATTGATCCGACAAGGTCACCGTTGCAGGTTCCATCAATCTGTCCTCTCGCTCTTTGCCATGTGTCCCTTCCGCCTTGTTTGAGATTCATTTGGGAATAACTCCTGATCCGCTGAAGTCAGTTCCCTCGGAACCGCCAATATCATCCTCCACGGATACTTCAACCTCGTCCAAACGGGTTGGCCAACGAGAAGGTCCTGCGTGGTTCGAAGCCCAAGACTTGCATGTGCTCAAAGCATGGAACAATGAAATCGTCGAAATACAACACGAAGTTTCTCTCTTTGGATCGTTAAAGGTGGTGGATGTGAGTCTTGACCATATCCTACTGTGATAAATATCTAAATGTGATTTTCGCAAGTTGCATCAAAATAGGATTGCTCTCCTACCTGATACTTTTGCTGACCTGACGGCTCTAACTACCCTAGATCTCTCTTATAATTGCCTCACCGCACTACCTTTAAACATATTTGCCTTACCCAACCTCACCGTCATGAACATATCCCATAACGCACTCACTGAGCTTCCGTTCGGTGCCCCGTTCTCAAAATATTCCACACGTAACGCACGACACGACACCTTGAGTTCGGGAGGCTTTTTTGGTCCTGTTATCACAAGAGCCTCGTCGCCTTTGCCACGCCTGTCTGTGCTGGATGCGTCTCACAATAAGCTCACCGCTTCCAGTATAGACTACGCGAATCTGCCTCCGTTGATATCAAAAGTCGACTTTTCCGCAAATCCCTTGGCTTCTGGAGACTCTAACTCGACACCCACACTTATTCAAGTCCTCGGTCGCTTGACCCATCTCAGGGAACTTCGTTGTGAAACTGCCGATATCGGAGATGATGCTTTCTCTGCCACGCCATCCACATCGGGGGGCCGTTGTTTCTCCCAGTTGCGGATCCTTGACCTGGGAGAAACTCGAGCTACCATAGAAGGTTTACGGTCTGCGTTATCTGGGCTCAAGCAGGATGTTACGTATGACTTTACTACCGAAGAACCTCCCGAAGGCACTCTGAAGGTTTTGGTCGGCAAACAAGTCGTTCGGGAAGCTTGGGAGATAGAAGCGGAAAGAAGAATGAAGAACCGTGCGCCTAGGGGTACAACAGGTGCGGATAACGCTAGCAGGTCCAGCAAAACCGACGTCCAGAATAACGCGGAGGTCGTCAAGGAGGCTTGGGAGATTGAAGCAGAGCAAGGTTTGTTAACGGATGGTGGACGACGACGGGCAAGAGCGGCGGCAGCAACAACGACGGCTGCACCGCCGAAGCCCAGCTCTCCCATCGGGCAAGGACGCCCACCCACGCCTGCTACATCGCAACCGTCATCGACCGCAAGTTTAACAAACCCGCAATATTATCATGCTCCCACCCAAACGCTCACTTTACCCCCACTCTCAGCCCCAGCAAGGTCCCACGCTCGATCGTTCTCTCTAGCTTCTCCATCTTTGAGTTCACAGTTTTCTCGAGGCAAAACGGATTTTACTCTACCTACATCATCACTTCCCCTTGCCACTGTATCAGCCCAGTCATTCGCGCAGACGCTCAAGATTCTCGTATTAAGCAACCGCAAATTTGATATTTCTGTTACTCTGCCGACCACCAGTGAGACACTTCTTCCCCACCTGGAGGAACTGGTTCTGGATGGGTGCGGATTCGGTGATCAGGTCTCGGTGGCTAGTCCAGCCGACACTGGGTCTACAACTCCCCCGCGCTCGGTCGATGCTCTTCTGCCTTTATTGGCGCGGTTGTTTCCGTGTCTTCGAACGCTCGATCTGTCCTATAATGCTCTCACGTCAGCTTCGCTGCAGCGAGACAACCTATCTTCCCTCATCCTGGCTGACAGCTCGAATTCTCGCAGGGGTCTCAGGCATCTCAGACTCCGCGGCAATCGAATCAGTGACCTCGATGGCTTCCAAGGCATCGCAGAGATGTTCAAAGGTCACCGTTCAGTACCCGATTGGAAACTAGAAGAACTAGACCTTAGAGACAACGAGATTTCTAAACTTCCCGCAGAACTTGGTCTATTGTCTCTGGATGTCTTTTTGGTGGATGGCAACGTGTGAGTGGTCTATTGTACATTGCTCGTACCGTGATGTTCACGTGTCTGTCAGGTTCCGTATACCTCAGAGGAGGGTCTGGGAAAGGGAAGGGACGAAGGGCCTCTTGAACTGGCTCAGAGGTCGATTGGAATGATACATACGGTTGTGAAGCGTGTAACGGCGTCTGTAGAGAAAAGTGTGTACATACGTATGAGACTTCATCGGACCTTGATATATCTGACACAT